>MU182801.1:254119-275004 GCA_016904865.1 Pissodes strobi | reverse complement strand
CGTATTTGACTATCAACATCATGCAAAAAATATTTTTTCGAAATTCCTTACCGTTTACTCACAATCGTCCACCCCATCTTGGTTGCACCACCCTGTATATATATATACAATTGTTTATGTCTAAATATTTTTCATTGTCACTAGGTTTTATCCCGAGGATACACGTTAGAAGAAGTTTTGCACGACTTTACGAGAGAAGAAATAAGAGGCTTGGGACTCTTAGGTGCCTCCGGTTTAAGAATCTGGAAGGCAATAAAACAGTATCGTGGCACAAACGGAATTCGATCGTAATGAGTGGCGTAACATTCGATTGATTCCTATTTTCAAATGTGGCAACACTATTAAAAGCAGTTGTTTAAACGGCGGCATTATTAAATGATGTGTTCTGCATAATTAAAGTCAATCATTTTTCCTCAAACTTTTTTATTAAGCCCATTTCAATTTGAAAATTTTGAAGGTATTCAAATACTATCTATGCTAATAACGGAATTCGTTATTCATTATTTACTAATCGCCCTTTTTTTTTATTAAAGTGCGAACTATGACGTAGTTCGTGAATAATTTTTTTAGTACACCGTCATTTAATAATGTTTTGCATTTCTATATGCAATGTTTGGTTTAACTTATCTTGATAGGTTACAAATTGAAATAAGAAAACTATATATTTTTTTCTGATTATAATTTATTTTTTATTTTTAATGACATTAATTTTTATATTTTGCTTTGCAATTATATAATTGGAGATCCTAAATTAGATATACATTTTTCGGCAATTTGGTGTTTAATTTTTCGTATTGCTTTTATAAATTGTTGCAGATTATTTTGAGCTTATTCCTGACTCTTTGTTTGCATTTAAGGCATCTTTTATGTCAAATCTTGCAACACCTTGCTTGTCAGAAGGCAGATTTCAATACCTAGGAATGAAGTTTTTTTTTTGGAGTCAATGGACTTAATTTCATAATTTAAATAACCGGAAAATGCGAACTTTCAGTTAAATCGGAAGAAAAGTCACTAGATAGATTATTGAAAACTAAGATGAGAAAGTAACTGTTTGGCTCTAAATAAAACCTTTTAGAATCTACGAATTACAATCATAAACATTATAATTCAAGGCAGTTGAACTTTGTCATATGACGTAAGAAAATAACTACCATTTTACAAGGAACTCTCACATTTTAGAAAATGTATGTATTCATTAAAAAAAAACAAAGGTAACACATGCCCCGGTCTTTTAAAACACTATCACAAAATTTAAAATAAAAAATGGAAATTTTTCTTTTTGTATATACTAAATAAATTTTGCTTCCATATGGTAATCTAATTTTTGGCCAAATTGTAAATCATTTCAAAGTGATACAAATTTAAAATATTGAACAGAAAGGCTACGAAAGTTTTGCTATTGCCTTTGTAGTCCCTTTTTTTGGCAGCATGAAGCTTTTGATATATCTAGCTGCAAGTTGTGTCTTGGTCCAGCTATAATTTTGAGAACTTACCCAAACTAACTAAACTTTATTAGGATTATTCCCAGCTTCGCTGTTTTGTATCAATATCGAATTCGATCTTGCAGTCACAACTAGCTTTTATTGTTAATTCTAATTATATGACTTTAACAATAACAGTAGTTTGACAATTGGCAACAGCACAAATACATTTGCGTGTTGTGAAACATACACTATATAACTGTATAACAATTATTCTAAACTAAAACTTAGAAAAATGGGTTTAGTCAATGCGTAATTTGCATAGTTTAATCTTATTAATAATTCTAATTAATTACGATTAGAATTTCATTATGCAAAGTTGCCTAAAGTCCTGATAATTATTGTGCAATATTAATTTTGGCAATGCCGCAACAAAAAAAAACTCGTAGTCTTCATTTAAAATAAGTACAAAATAAATTATAACAGCATACGAATATTCCACTTGACTGCCGAAATTTATGGCTAAAATTCTATACCCTTGCTACTGAAAAACACTAAAAGTAATGAAATAAATGGATCGTTAACATAATTTTAACATTTTATCTTTAGAAACTAATATTTTTATATTTATGAATTTATCCTTTAGTTATACTATTGCAGGGTGTAAACCCTTGATTATACTGTGATTGTTTTTTTTTTCGATTTTTTCGTTTATCGTAACCGGTGAAAATATTATGTGTAATGTAAATGAAAAAGTAAAATTTGATTTTTTTAAAATTTACTTTGACAAGCTACTTATGAGTTCTAAAAATGTTTTATTTAGACATATTCTATATTGTTGTTGAGAAACCAATAAATTTTGTATTTTTACGCCAACAGTTTATGAATAAAATCGTTTCAATCGCAGGTCCCAGACATCCAGAGAGCAAAATGACACTAGTAAAATTTATCGATTCCAATGAAGCGAAGGACCATTAAAAAGCTTTAATTTTCGTCGTTAATCCGCTATGATTTTGAAATATTATAAGAGAAGAACCTATGTATGCTAAATATTACAATTGAACATTATATAGTAAAAAGCTTTTTTGCTCTGTGATTGATATGTTGTAATTCTACAGTCCATTCACATATCATTAACGAATTATGTTGAGGTGATTTTAAGTTGTGATGTGCTTGTAATTTTATCTTATAATCATAAATTAGTTAATTTTTTGGTGTGCTTTTTCAGCTTTCGTTTAAAGCAGTGGTAACCAAGTATCTTATTAAAATTAACTGAAATACAGTTATTTCTTATTTAATAATTTGAAAGTTCTTTATTTATGCATCAACCTAATACAACACATTTTTATATAATTTAATAAAAGAATATAAAAATCCAACTAATAATACATTATGAACACATTTTCCAAATATCAAATATTTACCATTTTTTTTTGTTATAACAATCACATAATTCACTGGAATGTTTCAGGTAGTATAGCAAAGGAACATTTATGCTTTTATAATATTAAATAAATAAAACTGTGTTGCTTCACTTTCAGCTGCTTTTGACAATCCTTGGCTACCTTTGCCTAAAACTTAAGCTGACACTTGAAAATTAACTAATTCATAATAAAAAGAAGCGAAAATTGCACGCCGGTAACTTTCAAGAACCTTAAACACTCAATCAAAAGAAAAGGAATAAATAATAATTACAATAAAAATGTTTAATTGTTAATATAATCGACCCTGTAAAAACTAAACATATAAAAAGAATGCCCATACAGGTAAATCCTTGTGCCTGGACATTTCTTAACAATTCATATTTTACTTCAATAACAAATAGACGCATCCTGTCTAAATTTTACAAGTATTTTCTTTAGTAAATGGTTCCAGTTATCTTTCTAATTTAGATCCCTATATAATTAAAACTCATTACCGACAGTTTTATTAATTTTAGGAACCTCAAGCTTATTGTGTTCATCTCGGGGGTGATTAAGTTAAGTTAAATCGAATAATAGGGAGAATACTGCTTTTCTTTTGAACTAAAAATAAAAAATTCACAGCGAACAAGTTCTTGGACAAGCTGAACTGTTTGAACTGTATATTTGTGTTCAACCCCTTCTCAATTAGAAATGGATAGCTTTTGCTGTAGACGCTCATTAGTATCGTTAATGGACATTTTCTCAACTTCTTGAGGCTAAATTAATTGGTATAGTATAGATTTTGCGACCTGAGACTGAAGTGGCCCTATTCATAAACTGTTGGCGTAATAGGCAAAAAAAAACAAAATATATTTTCTATATTTATGCAAATGCTACCAGAAAGAAATTTTGATTTGTCTTCCGAAATGAATGAAAGAACTGATTAAGTTTATTAATAATATTAAGCGTCCTAATTATTTTTTTGTGCAAGACTTAGGTGTGAAGTATTTTATTGCAAATAAATGAATCTGTATATATTGTTAATATTATACATAGGCAGAAGGAAAATGGTAATAATGTAGTTTCAGTGAGAACTGCATCTAATTGTTGATATGTCGCAATAAATAATAATGTCGATACCATACTAAATGCAATAAGCAATTTCATTATTTCGAAAATATAAATAAGGTGTTCGAAAATGTACATCTTATAAAAGATTTGCTTTTAGTTGTTGACATAGTCATTTCATTTAAAAACACCCAGTTTTTTAATTTCCTTAAACTAAAATATAACCAATAAGCTTATGTATCTCAATACACACATATTTAAATTCGTCTTAGAACACAGCCCGTGATTATTTAAGCAAATTAAAGATGTATTTAGAAAAATGGCGTTGCTGGATGGCTTTAAAGTTACTAGTATAAGTTCTAGGATTATAAGAAGCATACATTTTATGATCCTATATTTCTAATAAGAATTGTCACTTGGAGTAAAGTTTTACAACCAATGTCAAAAAATCAACATAATGAAAGATACAAATCATTAACCAATTTATTTTTTTGTATATCCGGTATTAGTACAAATAATTTAATATTTGTTCATAATTTCACATTAATCTTTCCTAACTAATATTTGTCTTTTTTATTTAGTTAGTGGTTTTCAAGAATTCATTGATATAGATCACCCTTAGTTGTATTTTATTCTTCATCCCGTGTACTTCAAGTAAGGGATCGATAATATAAATTATTTTTATGTAATGGTAGATACGTAAATTCTTACATAATTAAGTATTTTTGAGATAAATTTGTAATAAGTAAATTTGAAGCCAGCAGAATTGCCAATCTGAATTTTTAAATAAAAGCTGGATAAAGCAAAAAACTACGTCTTGTTGAACATTCAAAAAGCAGTTTTCTTAGGCTATTAAATAGCCAAAGGAATCTCTTGTTTTAACAAGTTTTTTTTAATGAAACGTAATATTATTTGTTAATTTTCAAATTAATAATAGTTATTTTTTATCACATATTATGTCATTTCAAACCAGATAATAATCAGACTAATTTCTTGCGTCAATAAGGTAGGTATGCATCGTATAAACTTTACTTGGTCAAAGTTGTTCTATATATACAGAATCGTTGTTGTAAATTTTTCGTTCGATGTCTTCAGAAACTTGCCTTAAATCGCGAGGAATTAGTAGTGATTAATAGAGTACGAGTGACATACCAGCGGCAATTAATATTTATCTATTGACATTTTAGTAATATGATTTTATTACGTTTTTGAAAAATTATTCAGTATATTCTATATCTGCCTAATCATCACACATGAGTAACAGAAGTGCCTTGAGTTGAATGTTTGTTTTTTAGATATTAGAAATTTTATTTTATTGATGTAAATTGATACTAATAAAAACCCTGATCGTTTATAAATTTTTTTTATGTCACATCCTGCACAGAACCGAGAGAAACTGGAATATTCGTAATATTAACTTTCAGATGAAATATAGCTTCTTGATAACTTCCAATATGGGAGGGGGAGGGGGGGGGGGGGGGGGGGGTCCGAAAAGTATATATTTGAATAAGCACAAATTACGGTTTCGAGAAATTTCCCAGTTATGTATATTTTTTCAAGACTGAAAAACTTCATTCATTTTTAAAATTTTTATGTAAGAAGAAGAATTTCGTACTTCCATTGTTTTTATTTAACTTATTTCAACAACGTTTCGGACAGTCATCTCTGTCCGTTATCATGTGTAAGATCTAATCCAACAGCTACTGAGCTTATAAATACTTACTGGAGCAAGGTGCCCATCCGTGGCGGCCGTCCACTGAGGACGTCGACATTGGTGCGCTTTATTAGTGGTTGTCAAATAGTGGATATTTCCACGCTGGGATTGCTGAAGATACTCTCACTGCTTTTAAAAACAGCTTCTTTATACGTGTTTTCCAATGAGGTTCCTTGTTAACCATCCGTGTCTCTGACCATTTTTTAATGTTGTATTCTGGACCAAACATGGTGAGCGGTCCTCGATCTTGTTACGCTCTTCTGTGTTTGTTTTTTTGTTTGTTTCCTCAATATACGACTACCGACCATTCTCATAATTTACTAGGCACACTCTTCTTCTCTGAGATGAATCAAGTTTTGTTTTTGTTAAAAAGTTTCTTAGTGTTAATAGACTTATTAAGACCGTTTTGATTTTAGCTATTCATCTAATCTTTTCGGACGTACGTTTTATATACGGGATCGCTATTGTTCGTGTTATTGGTTCTATCAGGGGCGGCTGGTACATAAGAACTGCAGAGCTGCAGAACCACCAAAATTTTCAAAAAGGTACTTGACTAATTATTCTTATACTAAATAATTAACGCTTCCTTAAAATAATAATGTCAAATTAAAACACTCCATTTTCGGCCTGGAATGCGACTATTATAGGCCATTGCGTATCAAGCATACACAGCCAACCCAAGACGGACTACGACAGTTGGCCAGTAAATTTAATATAATTTCCTCGCGACGATATTTGAATGCCCTTAACTGGACTGCTATTGTTTGTGCACAGCTGTTCTTCTCAACCTAAAGAATGATAGAGAGAGAGAGAGAGAGAGAGAGGGCAGTATCAGACACCAACACTTAATAAAAGATAAGGCACAGATATGAACTGAAACTATTAAAAGTGGCCCGGTTGGTGAATCCCATAAAAGGTAAAAAGACAACCAATTCCAACCGGTACCCAAAAACTGCTGACTCAAAGAAAGGTCGACGTACAGTGACACCAGTAAATCGGAATTGAAGGAGCAGAGAATCCTCACTTCGAAAATCTCGCTCCACCAATGAATGCATGGCTTGACAAGTCACATGTTCGTCCCAATAATCCACCCAAGGGATTTAGACAATGGAAACCTGGGATTTCGATGTATCGGAATCTACCAAAAAACTACTCAGAGTAGCCAAAAGAACATTGTCATTAAACCACTCCATCTAATAAAATTTCCTAATTATTCCGAAGACAATTAAGTATAACTGCACGTGATGCCCAACTCGACAACCAATCCAAAAACAGTATGCGCTACGATCGCCGCATAGTGATGCCAAAAATGCTAAGAGCGGCAAAAAAAAATTCAACTTACTACAACAGTTATTAAAATAATTTTTGTTAAATGCGGTTGTCTAAGTAGGTATATAAGTGATTCCTTGAATTAAGAAAATCGAATTACCTAAATGAGTGGTAAAAATAAAGTTATTTGAATTTTGTTTTTTAAGACCAGATTATTCAAAAAAAATTTTTAGGCAGATATGCAAAAAATATTTTACGCATACAAATAAATGAGTACAGACGATTTTATTTTCAGCCCCTTACAATATAATGTATTCGAATTTCGCTTTGAATGTGATTGGTCCAGTTTATTTTTACTCATGATTTGGCAATGTAAATATTCTTGAACTACTGTCTTTTGTAGAAGTAGGTAGTTGCGATAAACATTACTTAAATGCAAATAAACACTGAGAAGAATCCCATTAATAAATTCTTATAGTCTTTACTTGAGTAACTACTATAAAAAATTGTACGACTAGAATTATTAACGCCAATAGTCGGTATTAAAGTCGTTTTATAAGGAGCTATGCAGGTTATGTTCATCTCGTATACCTACAAGTAGTATTCTTTGACCTCTATTCAAGAATTGCATAATCATTAAAAAGTGTCTTAATAGGCCAGAATTATAAAGTACACCTAATGCATGTTAATCGACACTTGCTTACCGGTTATTAACCGAATTTTCAAAAATTGTTTGAATATCCCTTATTTCACCGTATTAGCCGTTATGCGTCCATCACATAAAACGAGGGGATTCAGCTTTTCTCGACGTATACCTAGTTCAGATACTTTCGTATAACATTCGACAGCTATTACAGATTTTTATTTTTAGTAGCAAGTAGCCATCAGCAATACTAGCAATCGATAAGGGTAACGCATAACCGTATAACGCCGCATCTATACAATTTTCAATCGATCCAATGGATATTGAATTCCATTCTCGGTCTCCGTTTGCATTAGTGATAGTGGCTTTAAGTGCCCTTCATACTTGGAACAAGGTACAGAAGTAACATTTTAGATAAATACTTTCACTTTCTTTTTATTAACGACGCCATTTTCTTTACAGCGTTGTGCTGTGTTAGTGTATGTTTCTATTTTTGTAATAAATGATTTTATTAAATTCATCCTTGTTTTTAATGATTTTTTTTTACTTTTTAACCTTAAATTATATTATATACAAATCTTTTTAAGTCACTTTACAGGATTCACTACAAGTGATCAAGCAACTTTTATTTGGATTGTTTTCTTCATATTTCTCGACTTTGGTGCTGTACTTTGTATATTGTACAGGGTGTCCCAAATTCGAGCCTCATCATTGGGATCTCGGAAACTAGAAGAGATACGAGGTCGGTTAAATTGAGGCAAAGTTGCGCAATTTGAAGCTGATTAAAATGCCACCTTAAAAGTAAAAAAAGTCCGAATACTTCCGAAGATATTTAGAAAAAACCGAATATTCGCGATTTCATTTTTATTTTTTTTATGACTTTATTTGAAGAGATATTACAAAATAAATTTCATATTGTTATTGCCACTTTTTCTGTTCCACAAGATGGTGTTATCAGATTTTCAAACCGACGTTTCGTTTTTGAGCTGCCATCATTAACTTTGGTTTTTTAAATACGGCCCTGGATTATTTATTACGGATTTTAAGAGCATCTAAAGTCCCAAAGCCAATGATGTATCGCACTTATTCGAAAAATTTCTATTAATGACATTTTCCATAAGACCTCATGTGTTAGAGAGAGACAGAAAACATATTTTTGGCAAGATTTTACCAGGAAATCATTAAAATGATTTTTTCGAATAAGTGCGATACATCATTGGTTTTGGGACATTAGAAGCTCTTAAAGTCCGTAATAAAAAATCCAGGGCCGTATTTAAAAAAACAAAGTTGATTATGGCAGCTCAAAGACGAAACGTCGGTTTGAAAATCTGATAACACCATCTTGTAGAACAGAAAAAGTAGCAATGAGAATATGAAATTTATTTTGTAATATCTATTCAAATAGAGTCATAAAAAAATAAAAATTAAATCGCGAATATTCGGTTTTTTCTAAATATCTTCGGAAGTATTCGGACTTTTTTAACTTTTAAGGTGGCATTTTAATCAGCATCAAATTGCGCAACTTTGCCTCAATTTAACCGACCTCGTATCTCTTCTAGTTTCCGAGATCCCAATGATGAGGCTCGAATTTGGGACACCCTGTACATTCCAATATTGATTCTCTAAACTTCAATTTCATTATTGTTCTTAGCCTATTCCTCAACGTAATTGTTAAAATAGTTATCAATTCTTTCATTGAATCTGAAACACCCGAAAAATTGCATCAACCTGTATATTCCAATCAAATGCAGACCCCGTACCATTCTTATGGAAAAGTCGTTTCGGTTAAATTGTTTGAAAATTTAATATGATGTAGTTCTCTTAAACAAGTTATTATATCACCAACAAAACTCCCTTTGTTTTCGAACTACATCATATTAAATTTTTAAACAATTTTACGGAAATCACTTTTCCATAAGGATGGTGCAGGATCCTTTATAATATGGTGGGTGCGCCTTATATTCTATTTACGCTGTGTCTAGACTTCCGGTACCGGTATCCGAATAAATCCCGGTAAAATGATGACGTATATATAATGACGTAAAAATCTACCGGTATTTATATTAAGCTATGCTAACCTCCCGGTACCGATGTCCGCATAAATCCCGGTATGTATTGGTGACGTAATATTCTGCCGGTGTTTCTAGTAATCCCGTTAGATTTTATAAAATAATTAGCATTTAAAGGTCCTTTACAGGCGTAGCCGACTATATCAAAATCGGCCTTTCCTATTGGTCGATCCGGTGATGACACTTCGCTCGCTACGGGGGCTCAAGAAAAGGAGACTAACCAGGTGCTAACCCAAGACATACCCAAAATCAAGAAAAAAACTGTTTAGAAACATAATCTTAAAAAAAAATGTAAAAAAGCAGTGGGGTTCGAACCCGTGCCGTCCAGGTGAGACTCAACTATCTAAACCTCTAGACCACGAGAGCTCTTGCGACAAATTTATTGCATCACGAAGACATATTGTAATACGAGAACAAAATCTACCGGGATTATTGTAAATACCGGTAGACCATT
Source organism: Pissodes strobi (assembly GCA_016904865.1). Lineage (NCBI taxonomy): Eukaryota > Metazoa > Arthropoda > Insecta > Coleoptera > Curculionidae > Pissodes > Pissodes strobi. Next base: position 264,963 of record MU182801.1, on the reverse strand, counting down.
ACGTCATCATACCTCCATTATATTTCACCGGGATTTATTCGGATACCGGTACCGGGAGGCTATAGACACAGCGTTCTATTTACATAATAGTTAATAAGAGCTTGTATAACAAGTATAACACGTTTGAATAACGGCAATGAAACTTTTAATAGACGTTATAAAATCTTTAATAAAGGTTATGTAGCTATTGTCGTTTAATAAAAAAAAAATAATAATAACCCCTAAAAAATACTTGAATAACGATAAAAAAAAATGTAATACCTTCTATACATGAGTTTATTAAAAATTCTATAAAAAACTTGAATAAACATTATGCGAGCCCTTTTTTAAATTCCTATAAAACGACTTTAACAGCCTTTACGTAAGACTCGTATTGGCGCCTATTTCATGCAGATTTTTATAGCGGTCAATAAAGTTTTTATAATGGTTATAAAAAATTTCCCTTAGTGAAAAAGATATATATTTATTCTCATAACCCTGAGAAGTACAAAAAAGGTCAACAATATCTCTTAAAACTAAATACATATATTTTATGTAGTTATTAATTAAAGTAACGCCAAAACATTTTAAAAGACTTTGCATTGATCTGCATTAGATGTATACAATAATTATTGAAATAGGTAGGTCTTGATTTTGATATTTTCACACCATAACCACCGTCTATAGATATTCTAATAAGTCCGCTCACTCGAGCGTGCCGCGGAAAATTTCCCTCCTGCCTGCGCCAATCCCTCACCCATCGACATTGACATTGACGTGTGTCACGGCTTAGCCGTGACTCAGTTTTTGCAAGTACGTCCGCGATCGGACGGTGTGAATTCATTTTTACGGAATAGTTTTCGCACGATTTACCCTATACGCTATTTAAAATATATGGATGGTTAAGTTGGCTAAGGGTAGTTTTTCTTATTGTACTGTTGATGACTGTTATGTAACTACACGTGATCTCTCCTTCTTTCTCTCTTATGGAATTGGTAAAGAATTATTCAATTTTTATGAGACGAAGTGAATGAAGCTAACCGAAAGTTGATTGGATGACTAACCCAAACCAACAAAATCTATTAAAATTGATTATAACGTATTGGAACCGGTTCAAATGACTAAAATAAGTAAGGCTAAATGAAACTAACCGAAAGTTGATTGGATGACTAACCCAAACTAACCAAATATATTAAAATTTGTTATAGCGTATCGGAACCGGATCAAATGACTAAAATAAGTTAAGACTATGTGAAACTAACCGAAAGTTAATTAAACGACTAACCAAAACAGACCAAATGTATTAAAATTGATTATAACCTATCGGAACCGGTTCAATGTCTCAAATAAGATGAGACTAATTGTGATTCGACGACTAACCCAAACTAACCGAATCTATTAAAATTGATTATAACCTAGCGGAACTGGTTGAATTCACTAAAATAAGTCGAGACAAAGTGAAACTAACTGAAAATTGATTCGGGGACTAACCCAAATTAACCAAATCTATTAAAATTGATTATAACGTATCGGAACCGGTTCAAATGTCTAAAATAAATTGAGACTAAGTGAAATTAACAGAAAGTTGATTCGACGACTAACCCAATCTAACCAATTCTATTAAAATTGATTATAACCTATCGGAACCGGTTGATATGACTAAAATGAGTTGAGACAAAGTGAAACGAACTGAAAGCTGATTCGGCGACTAACCCAAACTAACCAAATCTATTAAAATTAGTTATAGCATATCGGATCCTGATCAAATGACTAAAATACGTCGAGACAAAGTGAACCTAACCGAAAGTTGATTCGACGACTAACCCAATCTAACCAAATCTATTAAAATTGATTGTAACCACCGGAACCGGTTGAAATGTCTAAAATAAGTTGAGACAAATTGAAACTATCTGAAAGTTGATTAGACGACTAACCAAAACTAACCAAATGTATTAAAATTGAATATAACATATCGGGACCGGTTCAAATGTCTCAAGTGAGTTGAGACTAAGTGAAACTAACCGGAAGTTGATTCGATGACTAACCCAAACTAACCAAATCTATTAAATTTGATTATAACCCAAACTAACCCAACCTAACCCATTTTTTTTATGGCAGTGGCACACACACTAAAGGTAGATCCTATGGCGCTCGACGAGCGGTGTGTGTGCGAAGATGTTGATTGACACGGTTCTTGAATATTTGTAGGTTGTAATTAGTGGGAAACAGATGTCCTGGAAGTGAGTTCCACAGTGATGCAGTGCGCCAGACAAAGGAGTTCTGGTAAAGCGATGTTCTAGGTGTTTCTAGTTGTACGACGAACTGGTGCGCTCCTGCCGTCTGTCGGGACTGCCTGACAGGAGTTGCCAGGGGCGGGATTATGTGGGCCAAATCCTGGGAACATCTGCCGTGAAAGTATCTGTAAAACAGAGACATCTCGGCCACATGTCTGCGATGTTCCAGACTATCCAGATTCCGGGTCAACTCCGGATCGCCGACGAGACGCACAGCCCTCTTCTGAATGGAATCCAGCAGCTTTAGGGTATGCTTTGGTGCGGCACCCCAGATATGTGAGCAATATTCCAAGCACGGTCTTATTTGCGCTTTGTACAGCAAGAGCAACTGCTGCGGTGTATAGAGTTTTTTGTTGCGAAATAGCGCACCAAGCTTCTGGGAGGCTGATTTTGCGATGTTAGCAACATGGTCATGCCATGACATATTGCTGTTGACCGAGACACCCAGCAGCCCGATTGACGAGGATGAAGGAATGGTCGATCCTGCCATAATGATGTCAGGGCCCGCTGTATTGGCCCTCTTAGTAAACGTTGCTGCTTGGGTCTTTGCTGCATTGAACTGGACCAAATTTCGGTCGCCCCAAGTTTGAACTTTCTCCAGGTCTTGATTAATTGCTGTAATCTGCTCCTGTCTGCGGTGATGAGTCTCAGTCGCTGGTAAGGGTTTTTCTGATCTAAAGTGGGAGACAAGGGTACTGTCATCTGCAAAACTGTAAACAGGATTATTCGTTTCGATCAGCAGGTCATTAATATAGATGAGGAACAGAGTTGGTGAAAGTATTGCGCCCTGAGGCACGCCCGCGTTGATGGTGAATGTGTCCGAGATGTGTCCATCGACTGCAACATGTAGGGATCGGTTCTTAAGGAAACTGGCCAGCCAGCTGCAGAGAGAGGCGGGCAGTCCCAAGGACGGCAGTTTGTTGAGCAGTCCGTCATGCCAAACTCTGTCGAATGCCTTTGAAATATCCAACGCAATCGCTCGAGACTCTCCGTAGTTTTCAATTGCCCTACTCCATATATGAGTGACATAGGCCAATATATCTCCTGTCGATCTCTCTTTGCGAAAGCCGTACTGATTATCGCTGATTATTCTGTTGCTCTCGAGGTACTTGAGTAGTTGCTGGTTGACTACACGTTCCATGACTTTGGAGATTATTGGAAGCAAGGCAATCGGGCGATAGTTTGAGGGCGTGGTTTTCTTGCCTTTTTTTGGAACAGGTTGCACTCGAGCGACTTTCCAAGAGGATGGGTAAATCCCTTTTCTGTAAGAAAGAGAAAAAAGCCTGGAAAAAACAGGTGTTAGTTCGTTGGCGCAGTTCTTTAGCACGATGGCAGGTATTCCGTCCGGTCCTGATGCCTTTTGCGTATCTAGTTCTTTAAGGATTTTGCGAATATCACGATGAGAAAACTTGACTTCTGCCATGGTGGTGTTGATGTTCGGTATAGTGGGGAGAGTCTTGCTTTGGGGCACGTCTAAGGTAGAGTGCGATGAAAACATTTTGGCGAGCATGTTTGCTTTTTCTTTGGCTGTAGTCGCCGTGATGCCACGTTCATCCGTCAAAGGTGGGAGAGACGTTTTTGTAAAGTTGTTACTTACTGCCTTTGCTACCGACCAGAAATTCCTGGAGCCACTGGGGCATTGCAAAAGTTTATTCCTGATCCTTTGATTGTGTTTCTCCTTAGTTTCGTCGATCACACGCTTGCACTCGTTTCTCGCTTCGATAAAATAATTGCGATTTTCAGCGGTCTGATTTTGCTGCCAGTACTTATAGGCTTGCTGTTTCCTTCCTACAGCTCTTTCGCATCTTTTGTCGAACCAGGGCTTTCCTTTTGATGGTAACTTGATGGAATTTGGGATGTATGCTTCCATTCCTGAGGAGATTACTTGCATGATCTCTTCGCAGCAGTCTGACGGGTCGTCAGTGGCAAAGCAGACGTCGAGCCAAGGAAAATCTAGGTAAAACTGCCTCAGATCATCCCAGTTTGCAGAATTGTAATGCCAGATTTTGCGAGGCAATGGTGGATCCTTCTGTATGAGTGGCAATTCACAAACCGTTGTAATAAGTTTGTGGTCGGAGGTACCTAATGGCGGACCAACTGTAACCTTGTACTGGTCAGGATTGGTGGTCAGAAAAAGATCCAGGAGGGCGGCCAATTCGCCCCTCTCTGAGATTCGAGTTGGTTCGTCTACAAGTTGAGTAAGCCCGCAGCTGATGGCAAATGCTTCAGCCTCTCTACCTTCGTTGTCGGTCTTGTTGTGATGTTTGAGCCAGTTGGTGTTGTGGGCATTGAAGTCTCCCAGAACCATTATTTCTGAACTGGAGTGATCGACCTGTATTGAGTCAAAGGTGGTAGCTAGTGTTGAGAAAAAGCTTTGGTAGGCTCTATCGCTCGGAGGGCGATAGAGACAACATATAAACTTGGTTAATCCCTTGGCGGTGAACTTGAGCCACATGACGTCAAGGTTGTTCGGTTCGAGTGTTTTCTCGCGGTGACATGAAAGGTCGCTTCGGACAAAAAGGCATATTCCGAACTTATATCTAAATCGGGTATGTAAGTCGTAACCAGGATAGAGGTAGTTCACTGTTGTTGTTGTAGAACATACTTGTGTTTCTGTAAGGGCTAATATGTGTGGTCTATTTGCTTGTAGATGTTGGTGTACCGAATTTATGTTTGTATTTAGGCCTCTTATGTTGCAGAAATCTATTCTAAATTGGTTCGGTATCTTTGCTGTCTGTGAAATGCGGAATGAAGGGCTCCCAGGGCCACCCAGCGCCCGGAGATCCGAATGGCCGGGGAGTTTACCTCCGGAATATTTTGATCCTGGAAGCACCATCATGTCCATATATTCCTACTGTGAAATCCGGGATCACCAGCGCGGAAGCGGAACGTGATTTGGGAAAACCACTTAGCGCTCCCCAATTCTGGTGGGGTGGTCTTTCACCGGACGATGCGAGTAGGCTTATGCATCTACCACCTAGGGCCGCTTCCACTCGAAGCATCGGCCTCAGACTCATTCCTTTGGCAGTCCCTAGTCTGACAGGGGTAAAAATGGGGTTTGTTGGATCACTCCCCAGTGATCAGCTCCAGACTTTGTACTTTGGTGTTCTCCAGCCTGGAGGAGGACGATGGGATTTGATGGGCCACATCCCGTGGCAACTCGGAATGGGGGGGGGGCGTCACTCCCCGTAATCAAACTGCTCTCACCAGTTTGACGTTCCTGCCAGCCAATACAATGCAGCCCCTCTTGTCACAAACTGTCATTGATCGGCTCCAGACTACTACCCATACTACCCAAATCTATTAAAATTGGTTATAGCATATCGGAACCTGATGAAAAGACTAAAATAAGTTGACTAAGTGAAACTAACAGAAAGTTGATTAGACGACTAACCAAAACTAAACAAATGTATAAAAATTGATTATAAAAACGTATCGAAACCGGCTCATATAAATAAAATGAGTTGAAACTTAAGAAGTATTTACTTCAACCACGTGTCCTGTGCTACTCGCTACGCGCGCGTCAGTATCCCATATTAAGCAAACATAATCGAAACTAACTTTAATGAACCAAACAAGCGCATTGAGACGGGGGCGCTACACGCTTGACCAACCCTGCCTAACGCTAAACTAAAATTAACCCCAACTAACAAATATAACCGGAAAAATCAAAATAAAACTTGTCACCGACGAGAATCGAACCCGGGCCGTAGTATCACAAGCACAAAAGCTGATCCTGAAACGCAACTGCGCATGATTGCAAATAGTTTTACCGCAGACGCTAGACGCTTGTATAGAAACGCAAGGAATATAAGGAAACAAAATACCTATAGTCAACAAGAGAAATAATCATGCTCCTCAAATCCCCTTTTCGACCTTTTATATATAGAGCAATGAATAATATCAATTCTTATCAGCTTAATATCACTATCGCTTTGCCTCGCTTTAATAAGATATATAAAATAATAATTTCAGGAATAATAGATATTATATAGATATATATTTTAAATTCAGCACAACACAACTATTGACTAACATAAAAGTGTCAAACTGAGAAATGTACCATTTTAATTTAAAACCATATAGAATTAAAGAATAAATGGCAACACAGCATTGTCTACAAACCTCTCATGCGCCGTCTGCGTTATTTCAATAAAAACAAAACAATACATTGAAAGTCGGCAGAGAAAAGTAGTAGCAATTACAGCAGATTTGTACGCAAGTTTTTAATGATTTTTTATTAAAGAAAGTCACGAGTAGCACGGTATACGTGATAGAAGTGACTACTTCGTTAGCGAGTCTCAATTTATTTTACTTTTTTGAGCCGGTTCCGGTACATTATAATCAATTTTAATGGATTGGGTTAGTTTTGGTTAGTCGTCTAATCAAATTTCAGTTAGTTTCACTTAGTCTCAACTTATTTTAGTCATTTGAGTCGGTTCCGATACGTTATAATCAATTTTAATAGATTTGGTTAGTTTGGGTTAGTCTCAACTTATTTGAGTCATTTGATGCGGTTCCGATACGCTATAACCAATTTTAATAGATTTGGTTACTGTGGGTTAGTCGCCGAATCAACTTTGAGTTAGTTTCACTTAGTCTCGTCTTATTACAGTCATTTGAACTTTCGATACGTTATAATCAATTTTAATACATTTAGTTAGTCGTCTAATCAACATTCGGTTACTTTGTCTCAACTTATTCCAGTCATTTGAGTCGGTTCCGATCGTTATAATCAATTTTAATAGATTTGATTATTTTGGGCTAGTCATCGAATCAACTTCCGGTTAGTATACGATATAATCCATTTTAATACATTTGGTTAGATGGTTAGTTTTAGTTAGTCGTGTAATGAACTTTCGGTTAGTTTCTCTTAGTCTCAACTTATTTGAGTCGTTTCCGATACGTTATAATCAATTTTAATAGATTTGGTTAGTTTGGGTTAGTCGTCGAATCAACTTTCGGTTAGTTTCACTTAATCTCACTTATTTTAATCATTTGAACCGGTTCCGATAAATCCGATATGTTATAATCTAAGATTTGGTTAGTTTGGGTGAGTCGCCGATTCAGCTTTCGGTTAGTTTCACTTAGTCTCAACTCGTTTTAGTCATTTGAAGCAGTTCCGATGCGTCATAATCAATTTTAATATATTTGGGTTAGTCGTCCAATCAACTTTCGGTTAGTTTCACTTCGTCTCATAAAAATTGATTAATTCTTTACCGATTCCATAAAAAAGAAAGAGGGAGAGAGAGAGAGTCATATGCTTTATCTCTCTTGCGAGACGAAAATTCCAAAACGTGTCGTTACATGCATGGCTTTGAAAAATCACTTTCATGAATCCAAAGAATATCAAAATAGCGTAAAATTTGTGGATTTCTAATATTTACCTTCGCCCAAATTATGTATATAAGTTGAGTTATATACGAGTATAAGCAAAGTATATGTAAACTAGTAGCTCCACTCCCCCAAATATTTTGTGCCAGCCGCCGAAAATCCGCAGATTGTTGGCAGCATGTAGAGCGTTTTAGTTTAATCAGTCGTTCGTGTGTAGGCAGAGTGTTCAGAACAGAGTCGGATTTGTGGAAATCCTTAATTTTATTTCTATTTTAATATTTTATTCGGACTTCGGTGGAAATATATACGAAGCAATGAAAAATACAAAGGCAAATAGGAGAAATCTATAGTCGGACTAGTGAATAGATATGTTAATAAAATTAGGTGAAGGTCGAGACCGGAAAAATCGTCTAGGTGTCAGATTTTTTTTATTAGTACATATTATATAACGATAATGGAATGCTTTGTAAATATTAAATATCTTTTGGCACTGTGAAACTAACCCAAAGTTGATACGACGACAAACTCAATAGCTAAAATAAGTTGAGAATAAGTGAAACTAACCGAAAGTTAATTGAACACTAACCCAAACTAACCAAATCTATTAAAATTGATTATAACGTATCGGAACTGCTTCAAATGGCTAAAATAAGTTGAGAATAAGTGAAGCTAACCGAAAGTTGATTGGACTACTAACCCAAACTAACCAAATCTATTACAATTGAATATAACGTAACGGAACCGGTTCAAATGATTAAAATAAGTTGAGACTATGCGAAACTAGCCGAGAGTTCAATCGACGACTAACCCAAACTAACCAAATGTAATAAAATCATTATAACGTATCGGAACCGCTTTATATGACTAGCATAAGTTGAGAATAACTGACACCAACCGACAGTTGAATCGACGACTAACCCAAACTATCCAAATCTATTAAAATTGATTATAATGTATCGAAATCGATTCAGATGACTAAAATAAGTTGAAACTAAGTGAAACTAGCCGAAAGTTGTTTGGACGACTAACCCAAACTAATCCAAAGTTAATTCGACGACTAACCCAAACTAACTAAATTTATTAAAATTGATTATAAGGTATCGGAACCGGTTCAAATAACTAAAATAAGTTGAGACTAAATGAAACTAGACGAAAGTTGTTTGGATGACTAACCCAAATTAACCAAATCCATTGAAATTGATTATAACTTATCAGAACCGATTCAAATGATTAAAATAAGTTGAGACAAAGTGAAACTAATCAAAAGTTGAATCGACGATTAACCCAAACTAACCAAATCTATTGAAATTGATTATAACGTATCGGAACCGCTTTAAATGACTAAAATAAGTTGAGAATAAGTGAAAGTAAGCGAAAGTTGAATCGACGACTAACCCAAACTAACCACATCTATTAGAATCGATAATGACGTCGGTATTGTAACCGTTTCAGATGGCTAAAATAAGTTGGGAATAAGTGAAACTAACCGAAAGTTAATTGAACACTAACCCAAACTAACCAAATCTATTAAAATTGATTATAACGTATCGGAACTGCTTCAAATGGCTAAAATAAGTTGAGAATAAGTGAAGTTAACCGAAAGTTGATTGGACTACTAACCCAAACTAACCAAATCTATTAAAATTGAATATAACGTAACGGAACCGGTTCAAATGATTAAAATAAGTTGAGACTATGTGAAACTAGCCGAAAGTTCAATCGACGACTAACCCAAACTAACCAAATGTAATAAAATCATTATAACGTATCGGAACCGGTTCAAATATCTAAAATAAGTTAAGGCTAAGAGAAACTAACCCAAAGTTGATTTGGTGACTAACCCAACTAATAGCATCTATTAAAATTGATTATAACGTCTTAGAACCGGTTCAAATATTTGAAATATGTTGAGACTAAGTGAAACTAACCGAAAGTTGAATCGACGATTAACCCGAGCTAACCAACCTAATCCGGTTAGTCGTTCAATCAACTTTTGGTTAGTTTCACTTAGTTTCAACTTATTTTAGTCATTAGAACCGGTTCAGATACTTTATAATCAATTTTAGTAGATTTGGTTACTTTGGTCTAGTCGTCGATTCAACTTTCAGATAGTTTCACTTTTTCTCAACTTATTTCAATCATTTAAAGCGGTTCTAATATGTTATAATCAATATTAATAGATTTGGTTAGTTTGGGTTAGTCGTCGATCCAACTTTCGGTTAGTTTCACTTATTCTCAAATTATTTGAGTCATTTAACGCGTTTCCGATACATTATAATAAATTTTAATAGATTTGGTTAGTTTAGGTTAGTCCTCGATTTAACTTTTGGTTTGTTTCACTTAGTCTTAACTATTTCAATCAGTTGAACCGATTCCGATGCGTTATAATCAACTTTAATAGAGTTGGTTAGTTTGGGTTAGTTGTCGATTCAACTTTCGTTTAGTTTCACTTATTCCCAACTTATTGTAGATATTTAATGCGGTTCCGATACGTTATAAATAATTTTAATAGATTTGGTTAGCTTGGATTAGTCCTCCAATCTATTTTGGGTTAGTTTCAATTGACATAAACTTATTTTAGTTATTTGAACCCGTTACGATACGTTATAATCAAATTTATTAGATTTTGTTAGTTTTGGTTAATTGTCGAATCAAGTTTCCGTTAGTTTCACTTAGTTTTAACTTATACCTTAGTAATTTAAACCGGTTCCAACACGTTATAATCAGTTTTAGTAGATTTGGTTAGTTTGGGCTAGTGGTCGAACCAACTTTCCGTTAGTTCACTTATTCTTAACTTATTTTAGTCATTTAAAGCGGTTCCGATACATTATAATCAATTTTAATAGATTTGGTTAGTTTAAGTTAGTTTTCCAATAAACTTTCGGTTAGTTTCACTTAGTCTTAAATTCTTTTAGTCATCCGATACGTTATAATCAATTTTGATAGATTTGGTTAGTTTGGGTTAGTAGTACAATCAACTCTCGGTTAGCTACACTTATTCTCAATTTATTTCAGTCATTTCAAGCTTTTCAGAATACATTAAAATCAATTTTAGTAGATTTGGTTAGTTTGGGTTATTTGTCAACAACTTTGGGTTAGTTTCATTTAGTCTCATTTTATTTTAATTATTTGAATCTGTTCCGATACGTTATAATCAATTTGAATAGGTTTGGTTAGTTTGGGTTAGTCTTCCAATCAACTTTCGGTTAGTTTCAGTTAGTATCAACTTATTTTAGT
>MU182801.1:159648-254109 GCA_016904865.1 Pissodes strobi | reverse complement strand
GTTAGTTTCAGTTAGTATCAACTTATTTTAGTAATTTGAACCCGTTATGATACGTTATAATCAATTTTAATAGATTTTGTTAGCTTTGGTTAATCGTCGAATCAAGTTTTGGTTAGTTTCACTTAGTCTCAGCTTATTGTAGTCATTTGAACCGGTGCCGGTGCCGATACGGTACAACCAATTTTGATAGATTTGGTTAGTTTTGGTTAGTCGTCCAATCAACGATACAAAAAAGCCGTAACGCGAGACGAAAACATAAACCATGTCACAACGATCACTTTCATGAAACCAAAGAAGTGTAGTAAAAATGAGATTCCGAACTATTATATTATTATATATATTTTTAAATATATTTTAGGTGATCCACTATTATTGCTATCTTTGAAACGGTCAAAGCTACAAAGTTGATTAAATTAGAAAGTTGCCATTATTGATGCCTTTTCAAGATCGATTTGCAGTGTTGTTAAATTCTTGTTAGATTCTGAGATAGCAACAGTGGTATCACCTAAAAATTACACCCTGTATAGCAATTTTTTTTTCAATTTCCTTCTATGAAAATATTTTTACAACTTTGCTCAGTTTCACTTGATTTTTCACCGGCCGGCATTCAGTAGGTCTTTCGGTACGAGTCCATGCAATCTCCTGAATACATCTCTGACTAGAGAAAGCCACGCGAATCAATCGGACACTTACGCAGCGCATCGGTCATCTCCAGTTGTCACTTGATATAAAAGAATGTGGCACAATTACATCAAAGGATTTACCGCTGAGTGAACTTACTAGTTTACATATACTTTGGTATAAGTGAGTTTGATCGCTGTTTTAACCACTAATTAAGAATAAAAAAACCCTAGATGGAAAACACTTTTAATGCTTGGGTTAAGTTATGGGTGTGGCACAGGTTAGTTGGTGTTTTCATTTTTTTTTAAAGACGATAACCACTCTGACAACGCATTTGTCATATTAATAACAAAATGTAATAAAATATCGATACCTATCGACAGCCGAAAATATCAGGTTAAAATTATTCCATTGTCGCTGTTATATTTTGTAACTTGTGTTCGTAATTAAAGAATACAAGTTGTACCTACTGGTATTTTTATCCATATCGTAGATAATATTTCGTTTATTTTTTACTTATTTATTACAATACTAAGTAACTATTACAAAGTAGTATCATTAATGAGCTATAAATGAGACAGAGAATGTCAATAGTTGTTCATAACAAATAAAAAATCCAAACATTAATACGTAATCTTATTCATATCATTTATTCCTAATAGAACGCTCCCCGTATAATAATAATCGAGCGGCAGTTCATATTGATCGTACACGGTAGCTGCACCCATTCGTTTACTGTACAGTGGCCGAGTGTATTCAAGGTCAACGGCAGTATTTTCCACGACATGCTGGAGTGAGCGGACTTATTAGAATATCTATAGACGGTGCCATAACTTTAGGCGCACTAACTATTTTAGCTAAAGCCTCAAGCAATCTTCTGATTTAGTTGACCACTTGCATCAACTGACTTAAATAATTCCTTAGTGACGTAGTGAATCTTAATGCATTAGAAAAAATACTAAGACTTATTTTACATTATCTAGAAGCTTTAAGAACGAAATGTTCTTAAAGCTTCCAGATAATGTAAAATAAGTCTTAGAGCCTCGGGATGCAGATCTAGCTTTTTTTTTTGATAGAATATGTCTCTTACTCGTGATAATTGGATCTGAGGAAATTAATAACATATGCATATCTTCATTGGTAGCCACTCTTCAGTGTTTTCTGGAATGGTACTGCCCGAGGTACTGCCTGAAAGACTTATAATCTTTATTCCTGGCCTCTTGCGCTTCCTCAGATAATTTTCCAATAGGCAGTATTGCATTCTCTATAATTTTTGCACCGTGTAAGAGTATTCTATGAACAGAGGATGGCATATAAAACCATACATATTCCGAAACAAATAGCTTTGCTGTATTAAAAGCAAAATTTTCAAATTCATTTGTGATAATTTTTTTGCCTGAAGCCAAAACTTGTAAGATATCTGAAAATTTCTTAATTAATTCAAAGTTTACTTTTGTAATTTCGTCTACAGCCTCTGTGTTTGAAAAAAACCTCCTGGCAGTGTTACCATCATTGGGTGTTCCTGAACCCTGTTTTGGAACATCTATTTTCAAAGACAATCTTTGGCGAAACTCTTCCTGAATTGTGTTAAACGACAGGTTATATGCTAAATGAAATATACACTCCATAAAGCGGACCCAGGCATGCAGCGTTGACAATCCATAGGTATTCATAATTTTTCTCGTTATCAGTTCTCAGACGGATTTTTTGTAAATCATTCATTTCGGTAGGTTTGGCCTTACAAATTACGCAGGATGAAGAGGAAAGCGGTTTCGGTCAAAATTTGGCAAACTTTTCGATCGATCATCGTCATAGTTAACAGGTGCCTTATAGCAGCCCCGTCTCCAGGCTTTAGGCCGCCCGAGGCGAGCAGGATTTGGCCGCCCCTTACAACAGACCAATTACGGAGTCAATAATCACCTATCTGGCGAATAGGCGCCCGCGCGGTTTTTAACCGGTAGGTTTCGGTATAAGGAGATGACCTGCAGGGTCTATATTTTCATGGTAGATGTACTACGTGGGGGTTACCTGGAATTAAATCGGGGATGCCGGGACTCGATTTTAATGGAGGTTGGAAATCGCATGGTTTTTCGCGATTTCTGGTTAAACGGGAACTCGGAGCGAAATTTTGCCGCGACGAAACTCCGCAGCGGCGTCGGTTAGTTTGGGTACCCTCACCCCCCCCCCCCCCCGTTTCCCTAATTTTCATCGAGAAGTGGGGGAAATCGCGAAACACGTTTTTTAACGGGTAGGTTCTGGTAGAAAAAAAAAGAATTTCGGCAAACGGAAAAAACCATATTTTTATATCGACCTGACCTTCATTTTGTCCCATAGAAACCGGAATCTATCTGGAACCTATCGTTAGAACGTATCGGCTTTTATTCCGATCGATTTGAAAATCGGCATGTAGGTAGAGGACCTCAAGGCCGACAAAAAAGGTTCTTTAAGAAAAAAAAAACAATATTCTTCTTTTCGAGAAATCGGCCGTTTAAATCCGAGAACGGTCGTAGCTACAAAACTACGAGTGATACGAAAAAAATACATACCACCAAAAATGTGTATTTCGACGGCCTTTAGCCCGTATGTGAGTTGTCAAACTTAAAAAATATATACATTGCCGTTTTTTTCGAAAAAAAGTTTTATTTTCAAAAATTATTTTTTTACCACCCTGTATATGCTTTTGAAAATTTAACATAATGTTTCCGTAATAAAAATGGATATTTTAAACCTTAAAAAATCGAGATTTTCATTAAATCGGCTATAATTCGAAAACGGTAAGAGTTAGAGATAAACTTCAAATGGGTAAAAGATGGGTTTCGTCGCGTACTATAATGTGCCGTATCCAGTTTGATTGTACGACGTTTCGTTTTTTTCCAAATCGACCAAACGTGATTTTTATATTGTCTTCATTTGTGTAGTAACGGAAAGATATATCTCAAATCGATTTGCGCCAGTGTCTGCGCCGTCTTAAGGTCGATCGAAAAGCTCCTATAAAGTTTTTCGATAGGAGTTCAAATAAGGTAGATATTCGATAAATTGTAAATTTTGTCTCAAAATCTAGCATTTTTCTTTAGATTTCGGCACGAAATAGGGAATTTCGTAGGGGGATGATCTTTTTTATTTCGAATATCCTATGGGGGGGTCTTGGCTGCGTTGAGTTCGATTTTCGCATTGAAAAGGTTATATAAGTTTTCCGAACCGAAATATTTGGAAAAAGGTTGAATATTTTAAAAATGTATTGTTTTACCACCTTGTATAGGATTTTGGAACTTTTATTTGTACGTTGGTGATATGAAAGTGGATACTTCTAATCGGTTCGGTAATAAAAACAGGGAAAAAATTTTGGAAAATATTTGTCTAAAAAAATTTATTTAGATGTGGGTACTCTAGAGATGGGTATTTGGGGCGCGGAGATTGAATTTTTGGTCTAAAAAATCGCACGAGTTTGCTGTACCGAAATATTTCGAAAATAGGGGATTTTTTTGGGAAAAATTGTGGTTTTAACACTCTGCATGTCATTGTGATTCAAAAAAAAAATATTTTTACGTAAGTGGCATGTACGTGGATTCCTCTAACCGTTTCTGTAATGAAAGCGAAAATTTTTTTTTTCAAAAATAATTTTCGAAAAAAATAATTTTGATGTAGGTACTCTAGAGAGGGGTATTTGGAGGCGTGGAGTTCGAATTTTTGATCTAAAAAATCAAACGAGTTTGCTGTACCGAAATATTTCGAAAATAGGGGATTTTTTGGGGAAATTTCTATTTCTAACACCCTGTATGCGATTTAAAAATTTTTATTTGTACGTGGATCCCTCTAACAGATTCTATAATGAAAGCAAAAAAAAATTGAAAAATATTTTTCGAAAAAATTTTTTTTTATGTGGGTACTAGGGGGGTATTTGGGTGCGCGGAGTTCGAATTTTTGCTCAAAAAAATCGCACGAGTTTGCCGTACCGAAATATTTCGAAAAAGGGGGATTTTTTGGAAAAAATTGTGGTTTTAACACCCTGCATGTAATTTTAAAAAAAATTATTTGTACGTGGGTTAGTACGTGAATCCCTCTAACCGTTTCGATAATGAAAGCGAAAAAAAAAATCAAAAATATTTTTCGAAAAAAAATAATTTTGATGTGGGTACCCTAGAGAGGGGTATTGGGGGCGCGAAGTTCGAATTTTTGGTCTAAAAAATCGCATGAGTACCTATATGTAACATGCGCTCGCTCCACGCTCAATATAAGCTAATTGCTGATCAGTAATCGATCAATCAATCGGGTTGCGTTTTGGCCACTTCCGTAAAAATTATCCTGAATCTCTTTAGGGCGATGTCGCTCGTCCCTAAAGATGTGCTAAGTGACGATTTTACATTGGCAGTTGCGACTGTTAATGCGATTTTTCATTCACTGCGAATTTAAACTGCTAATGCTAATTGCGAATAGACCGTTATGTTATATAGTGGAGTTTAATTTTTTAAGGCGTTGGTTATTATTGCATACAACGCGCGATGAGCTGCTTATAGTACGAATGAAGCGTTTTACATATTCATTGCGAGAGTGTTTATCGCGTTACATACAATCACATTAAAACTTTATAGATACAAATAAAAACGGCCGCCCCTAAAATCCGGGCGCCCGAGGCGGCTGCCTCGCCGCCTCACCCCTGGAGACGGGGCTGCTTATAGTTAATATTTTATTATCCCTGCAAACGGTCGTTGGGACTAATTCACGAATTTGTTCTCTCTCCGTGCCAACCTCTACTAAAACTTTCTCTTTAGTTTCTTGGACAAATTCAAACTTTAGGGGACGGACGGCAATACTTTGTTAAAGATGGTTGCTTATTCTCCCATAATATCGTACCTAAAAATTAAAATTCTGCTTTATAAGCTTAGATAGGGTGCGATCTAAAATACTGCAAAATTGTTAAATTTTCATTCCTTCTGAAAACCTACAAAAATTATATTTATTTTTTTTATCACATTGAAATAATCCCTGAGAAAAATGCAAAAAAGAAATTTAAGGGCTTTTGTTTTTTTTAAAGGTTAGAGATATCACACTTTCTTTCAAAACAGTGGGTTTTGCACCTATTTGAACAACTTGCTTTTGATGCCTTTGGGGAATTTCTAAAGGTACAAACAAAATATTTTCCAAGCCACTCATTGTTTTTACAATAAAACACATTTTTTACGGAATGCGATTTTTTAAACCTTGATTTAAAGTGTATGACAAACGTTTTCAACTTTTTTGGCACATGTGTACACTCATCGCCATTAACCTCGTAATTCTGCTCAAGAAAATTAATCAATGAGACCTCGTCCTTATTATTTTCAAACAAAACATCACATAACACACGGTTCTTAACTTTTAACTCCATTCTAGGGAACAGATCACAACAATAATAGGTTTGCTCTAGCAGCGATTTTAAACCAAAGCCAAGCCATCCGGAGTTTGCGCATTGCAATATAAGCGACACTTAAATCGCTATGCGCAAACTCCGGATGGCTTAGCTTTGGTTTGAAATCGCTGCTAGAACAACCCTATTAATAACTTTTGTGACAGCTGTAAAATTCGTTTGTTAAATCCCCAGGCCTACTTTATGAAATACTGATAAACTCACGTGCGAAAAAATTGTTTATTTTGCTCATATATATAATACGGATATATTGCGTGTGCAGCATCGAACATTACGAAATCAAAACGAGACAGCAATATATGGCGGTACCGTAGGTAAAATGATATCTTGTACACATGCGCCCACTTTCAAGCAATCAGAATCGTAGCTTCAGATTTGACATTTGACAACGTTCGCTTCGCGTCCAACGTTAACCTATTTCGAGTTTCGACTGTTTGGAGTTATCATTATCTTTGTTTGAATATTTTTTATTTTTTGGCATTCTCTTTGTACTGATTTGTGTTTTTTTGTGCATTATGTCGAAAAATTGTTATTTGTGTTTATTTGACAACAAACAAACAACAATAAACCAGCGATCCAAGACAACTCTTCACAAGTAAGTTTTAAGATTTTATATTAAGTATACAAAATTTAATATTTATTATTTGAAAATTGTTGAAGGTTTCCGAATGATGCAAAGGTCCGCCAAGCATGGTTTAAGGCTTGTGGATTATCTGAAGAAGTGGATGATGTAGCAAAAGTCAAAATTTGCTCAGTTCACTTTAATGTGAATGATTATATTGAACCCAATGCAAAGTTTCTAGGGGGAAGAATGGTTCTAAAAAAAGATGCAGTGCCCTCAATATTAGTGCCTCATCCGCCGCCTTTAGTAGTTGATGTATCACTTCAAGTTTTATCTGATTCGAAGTCTGCAACAGAAGATAATACATTGCTGGTTACTCCTGCCGAAGCAATGACAACAGATTCTGAAATGTGTGCATCTACTTCAACTGCAAATATTTGTCAATTAACTGGACCTAACGGGATGGAACTGCAATCAGAACTCTGTATTAGTCCTTTTAGTGCTAATCCGCAGGGTAAGATATAAAATCTTGTTTGATATTGTAATGCATTTGTTAATTTTCAGTTAAGGAACTTGTACAGGGTGTCCGGTTATAAATGTAACCCCCCTTTAACTTTTTTATTTGCCCTCGTATAAAAAAATGTTAAGTACAAAAGTTGTAAGGATCTTCATATAGTTTTCTGCGGTGTTACTAGAAAAACAATTGAACATCGAAATTCTACTGTACAGATTAAATTAATGTTTTTTTTAATGGGACACCCTGTATATTCTTCTGTATATCGATAGAGCTCTTTAAGGCGAGTTCAATAATATAAGGGTTGTTGGGTCTAGCTATAATAGTTACCACGTAAATTGCAAGAATGTCGGGTATCTGATTATTACTGAACCCCTCTCCTAAATTATTTATTTGGTGAGCTAGAAAAAAACTCTTCCTTCAGAAGCTTTTCTGATGTTCAATTGTTTTTCTAGTAACACCGCAGAAAAGTTTCTGAAGGAACCTACAACTTTTGTATACAACATTTTTTTCTAGCTCACCAAATAGAGAATTTAGGAGAGGGGTTCAGTAATAATCAGATACCCAACATTCTTGCAATTTACGTGGTAACTATTATAGCTAGACCCAGCAAACCTTATATTACTGAACTCGTCTTAAAGAGCTCTACCGATATCCGGAAGAATATACAGGGTGTCCCATTTAAAAAAACATTAATTTAATTTGCACAGTAGAATTTCGATGTTCAATTGTTTTTCTAGTAACACCGCAGAAAACTATATGAAGATCCTTACAACTTTTGTACTTAACATTTTTTTATACGAGGGTAAATAAAAAAGTTAAAGGGGGGTTACATTTATAACCGGACACCCTGTACAACGACTCCACACTCCTAAAAAACGAAGATTTGCAGAGCCACGACACATCTCTGAAATTAGAACACCGGATATGGCAACCCCTAAAAGAGCTCGTAGAGTTCTGCAGTTAGTGAGGAGAACTGATAACAACAAATCAAAGAAAATTAAAAGTCTTCAATACAAAAATAGATATCTTTTAAAACGCATTTCTTCCCTAAAAGATATGATGCAACATTTAACTAAGAAAGGATTGATGACTGAAGAAGCAGGGGAGACTTTAATGGTACATTTATATAAATAATACAAAAATTTTGATCCATGGCATAACAAATTACTATTAAAGGTAAGAAGTGTGGATTTATAAGATTTGGTTTGGATATTCTGTTTTGACTTGTCGTATATCCTTGGATTAATAAATTCATATTTCATTTCATTATTAGAAGTATATAGTTTTATTTAGTACTATTTAAACATTATCATCCACATTAAAAATTTAATCATGTGCATGGTTGTGTAGTTACATGTAATATTTGCTACATTTGTTATGCTTTGGGTGTTGTTACGAGTAGAGTTTATCCAGATTATACTCTACAATTTATGTGTCTTCCTTTTCAGTATATATTACCTAATACTATGAGAGAAGTTATTTCAAGAAAAATCAAAGGGAAAGGGCAATATTCAGCAGATATACGAAGTTTTGCTTTAACTCTACACTTTTATTCTCCCAAGGCCTATAATTATGTTCGAAAACATTGGGAGAAACTTTTGCCATATCCATCAACACTGCGCCAATGGTACAGAGTGATTGATGGTTCTCCAGGCTTTACAAAGGAAGCATTTGATGCTATAGGTTTTCGTGCTAGTTCAAAACAAGTTATAATTAACTTAGTCATAGATGAAATGTCTATCAAAGAATCTACAGTTTACCATCAAGGTGAGTTTCATGGTGGTGTTGATTGTGGAACAATGATTGATAAACAAGACAATGACAATGTGCCAATGGCAACAAATTCTTTGGTTATTATGGCTGTATCTTTAGACAATAGCTGGAAAATACCCATTGGGTATTTTCTAAATCGTGGGTTAAATGGAAGTCAGCGGGCTAATATATTAACTCAAGCATTTCGTTTATTAGAAGAAATCAATGTTAAAGTGTATTCCATAACCTTTGATGGAGCATCAACAAATTTGAATATGTGCACAAGTTTAGGGGCAAATTTCGATTATGGTACAAATTTTAAGCCATATTTTCAGAACCCAGTGACATCAGAAATTTGTTATGTGTTTCTAGACTTGTGCCACATGATCAAATTAATTAGAAATACTCTAGGAGACAAAAAAATTCTAAAAACTGAAGATGGTAATATTATCAATTGGCAATATATTGTAAATTTGCATGAGTTACAAAAAGATGAGGGTGTTCGGTTAGCGAACAAATTAACTGCTAAACATATTAATTATACCAACAATAGAATGAATGTTCGGTTAGCAATGCAGGTACTGAGTGAAAGTATTTATAAGTCTTTTGTTTTTTTAAGTAAAGTGCCGGATTATAAATTAAGAAGACAGTTTGATGGTTGTTTGCCTACAGGTATTTTCTGCTTGCAATTCAACAACATGGCAGATATGCTGAATTGTAAAAACAAATTTTCAAAAAGACAATTTGACACTCCATTAACAGAACAAAACTATGACACTTTGAAGGAGTATGCAAGTAGTTTTATCACTTATATAAATAATATTAAGGATGGAGAAGGTCAAGCTATTCTAAAATCTAATAGGATAACTGGCTTTTTAGGCTTAATCATATTTTTAACAAACATGTTTCCACTATTTGATATTTTAAAAAGTAAAGGATTAAGTTA
This sequence comes from Pissodes strobi, assembly GCA_016904865.1. NCBI lineage: Eukaryota > Metazoa > Arthropoda > Insecta > Coleoptera > Curculionidae > Pissodes > Pissodes strobi. The sequence continues at coordinate 244,307 of MU182801.1, read as the reverse complement.
CGTATTAGAGACATTTTTTAGTGCAATAAGAAGTAGGGGAGGGTTCAATAACAACCCAAATGCCCTCCAATTCAAAACCGCATATAAACGTTTGTTAGTGAGGCATGAAATCAAAGAGGTAGAAAATGGTAACTGCCTCTTCGATGGGGTTGAAATTTTGTATGTTGCCTCAACAAGAAAGCAAAAGATTACATGTCCCTTGGGTGATCCTTCGATACTTGATAAACCCTTATCAGATTTTGGACATGATTATATTAGCAGTTTTTGGCAATTAAGCCCATATGTGGAAAATGTAGTTGAGTATATTGCAGGCTACATTTCCAAAAATATTTCAAAAAAAATTTATTGTAACATATGTCTTCAGCACATAATTGGGAAAGATTTGCCACTGTTATCGAAATTGAAAGATTGAGGAACTTATTATTTAGCACCATCTAAAGATGTATATGCTATATGCACACTGTCCGAAAAAATATTACGACAGAATTCGCATCGTTTAACTTCTAAAAATATTCCAACTGTGATCATGAACGAAATATTTCAAAAATTAAGGGCTCCATTTAACACCAGCGAAATGAACGATCATGTGATGTCGCAGGATATCCTTGACAATCACAAAGTTCAATTAAGCAAATTAGTTATAAAATGTTATATAAATGTCCGCTGCTTCCATGAGGCCAGCAAAATGTCAGCAAAAGATGAGTATATCCGTCAGAAATATACAAAATTAGTATTATTTAAAGGTCAATGATTAGCTTTACAACCATTGTTATTGTAAATAAAATTATTTTTTAAGCTGTTTTGTTGCTTTTTATTACCTAATTGCAGTGGTAAGACCAATTAATTATAAAATCTATAATTAACCAACTTACATACTTGTATGTATCTCCCGTGGTAAGGCATGAATATATGTATGTACCTACTTTACGTACCTAAGACCTGTTCATTTGGTCTGCTCTCACGAGCCTAAGCGGCTTGGAGCAGGTGATCGATGTTCATTTGGCTCGAGCAGCTGAGATTTTTTGGTTCGCTTGGGATGGAGCACTGTGCTCAAGATCAGTTAGATCATGCTCTACTTGCACCTAGTCTGGAGGTGGAGCAGTTAGAGCAAAAGCAGAAAGATGACAGATAATCAACAAAAACCGCGGAATATAAAATAATAATATGACCTCACTTTTTGAAAGGCTGAAAGGCATCGTGATCTTTTTGAGAAAAATATCCCTATATATATAAAATATCCTATCCACGTGCATTCATTTGGGGTAGCAAGCTAGGAAGTCGTCCGAGCAGGAAATATCTGCTTGGAGTGCAGATATAGCATTTTGTGTTCTGCGCCGAGCTGATTTATTTCATTTTCCGAGCAGGTTGAGCAAAGCCAAATGAACATGCCTTTGCATACATACATACTAGATCGCTCTTACGTGAACACATCCATAAGTTCTACAGTGTGTACCAGGATAGGTGTTCCAAGAGCACAAATGAACCAAAAAGTGAGAGGTAGGAAAAAGTCACTCTTAATAAAAGTTTTTACTTGTTTAGAAAATATGCTCTACAGGGTTCATATTAAGCATAACAATGTAGATTTGCATAATAAAAACTTTTGTTTCAAATCTTTTTGAAGCAGCAAAATAAAAGAGCGCAAAAAAGAGAAATCGAAAGACCACACAAATTTTTCCTAGAAAGTATGATTATTAATATATTTGTAACTAAATATTGATTTAAATCTCTTTAGGATCATTTTTGTTGTCAAATATCTTCATAACCATAATTTCTATGAAAAAAGTTTATTTATCTTTTTGATTTCTATTTTTTGGACTCTTTCATTCTGCTGCTCCATTTGTCCTCTTAGACCATCTATCCTGGGAAACACTGTATTCACATAGTATTTTAATTTAGCTTTGGAATAAATCAACAAAAGTTAATTCATTTATGAAATAAAACGGTATTGGTTCAGGTTCCAGGTTTTGATTATGGCGTTGCTCCTAGGCAATTGCCAGCTTCATTACTTGATGACCATAAAACGGTATTGATTTGTTGTTTTTACGGCCCCAGAACCTCACATTTTAACACAATTAATTTTCAAATTCTGTCGGCGTGCGTCGGCGCGTAGGATACCGGCGCATGTGCAGTGCCGCATCATGATATTACGGTACAGCAATACACATATGTTTTATCTCCCTTCATCGGTGAACTCCAGAGCTATGATATTCTAATACAACACGCAATATATCCGTATTATATATATGATTTTGCTCGATTCTTTTGAAACACTACGAATGATACGGTTGCATGATACTGTTGATAAAAGTTGTTGACTGATGTTGATATGAATCCGCAATTAAACACGTTGACACATTTTCGTATTTTAGTATAAAAATAATTGTTTGAATTTAATCAGATTTCTAATATTATTGAATTTAGGTATTATGTTATATAAGCGCAAAATATTTCTCAAGTAGTCTGAACTAATGAAGGGAACGAAGAAAAACGTAAGAAGCTATCGGTTTTCAGGAAAGTTAGGCAACCTAAAGGGTAAAAATGCTAATAATTAAAAGCTATGTAATATTTTTTTTGGAGCAATTTGGAGCATTTTGTATAAGCTTCTTTTAAGTTCGATTTTAGATTAAGCAGTTCTTAATTACATCAAGGCCTTTATTGGAAGCATTTGTGGTACTAGGGAAATCAAAACCAAGATTACCGTGGAACAAAGCAATTGCAAACATTGTACTTTCTGAGGGTACTACAAGTTTTTGGCCGATTTATCGCCAAATTCAAACGCACTAATTTTATTTATTCAAAATTTGATCGTAAGAATGGAGCATCAGCTAATACTGTTATAAGCTCGATCATTTCTTATCAGGGTGTAATGAGGGGCCCATTTTTCGTCAAAAATCTTTACGGTCCTAAAAATATGGACTATTAGAAATCATACTAGTCAAATTATAAGTAGAAAAAAATGCTTCTAAAGTTTTGATTTTTTGCCGCTACTAGGAATTTCTGCATCACTGTGCGCCGGACGGAATCTACGAGGGTTTTGCGCTAATAAATATAATTGTGCTCGAAACCATAAGGAAGGGCGACAAGTTCTAAGGTTATTTACGCTTCGATATACGATAGCCAAATCGGCCCGTGCCAATCTTGCTGCAAGGATTATTATATTAAAGTTACTTACTCAGTAAAAAGATTATATTCACGTTTTTAATGTCTAGCTTGCGTGGAAGGGTGTCCAAAAGAAACTTTTTTTTGATGATCATTTCCTGACGAATTGATGCAACCATTCGAACAAGATTTCGTGTGTCATGCATGTATTTTTAATTGATCTCCAACTTGCTAGTAAGTCTTGAAAGCTTGATGGCGGGCTGCTTTTCTTATCATCAGCAAATCTTTATCTGTTGCCATGCTCTCACAGAATAAAATGGTTAATCTCTCTAGTCGATTTCGCACAGGTGTACATTACCTATTTTTTTGTGTCATTTTATAATTTGATACAATATACCTTTCCTCTATACGATGCACTAAAGTAAGCGACATGTCAGCAAGTAAGCCAAATACGTAGAACAGGGAATCCCCGAACCTAAATCTAAGAAATTCTGAGTTCAGATAAATTCTAAAAAACGGACGTACCTACAGATATTAGAAATTTGCCCATGCTGAGAGACGTCCGCTTATTGGAGCTTTTCAGAACGAAAGATCATGTCAGGAAACCATCTTTGGATTTACAATATAACTTAATACCACGCCGAAAACCGAGAAGTCGCAGGCGATATTAAACCATAGAACAAATCTAACAAAATTAAAAAAGAATACCTATCTGGCCTAACTTAGCGATTCTTTGGTTTTCTTAGTGAACTGGAAAGGGGCTACGAAAATTTTGACTTGTTCTAGGACATTTTATCGCACGAACTGCTCGTTTTGTTTTTCAAAATTTTCATTCGATTTTTTTTCTAGATTCTAGAACTTGCGCTTCAGTTTTTGAGCTATAAGGCACAAGTCATAAATTACTAGATATACATATTTACGCTCCATATTTTTATTTCATCCTCGGTTTGCTTCAGGAATAAAGTGCGTCGCCGATGCAAATCTAGTATAGGTATTAGGAAATATCCGGGTACGATTTCTGATACATTCCAAATTTAGATCTAGTCATTGGCAAGTAAGTTCTGCATTCATTAAATACGCAAGGAAAATATCGGCTAATAAAATCAAGAGAGGTCGTATTAAGCAAATATTTATTAGGATTCGAAATTTGCATATTATATCGCTTTAGTATAAAAATAGAGTTACCTTACTTAGTTCCTGTTTCCGCTATCATATTACGTCAATTGCCATTTTTTTTCAGTTTTTGATTATTTAGTCAAATACTTCATAGCAAAGGGATGTAGTAAAATATAATGAATATGACCTCGCTCAAACAATAATTGTATTTAACTATATAATTCGATTATTACAAAGAGTGACAATGGTTATGTAAAAATCATTTTTCCTAGTACTACCTGCTTGCTAAGTTTCTCTGGGTTGGTCCATTATTTTATTTCCCCGTTTTGAGTAAGGCAAGCCTGATTCACCGTAGGTATTGGTCAAGATTGTAAATATTTGTCAACGTAGCGACCATAAAAAATTTTTTAATTAACATCGTTAGATATTTCTAATTAAATTTTTGTAATTAAAAGTTTATCTATCAATAATACAGTTTTGCATAATTTTTGCAATTATGTTTGCACGTAGGCACGTACTACTATGAAGTACTTAAAAAAACGATTAATTAGAGGTATCAACGGAATAGGATCAGTAAATAACTAAGGGTGACCTAGAGAAAACTTACCACTCCGTTTTTTTTTTGTTTTTCGGATAATATATTTAGGGGCACATATTTTTTGGCATTTTGAGCATTTTAATTATTTCAATTGGGGTTATTGAGTGATACATCATTTTAAAGAGCCTTACATTCTCTTCTTATCGACACCTAGTTTTTCAAATTTGAAGCAGTTTAGGAGGAATAACGCTAGAGGGTTCGAAAGTGCTCAAGTTACTCAAATAATTACCAAATCTTTTAAATGGTGAAAATATCCACCGCTGACCTCCATGCAGTAGTAGAGATATTGCTCAAAATGTAACATTCGAGGTGCAATTTGGTTGCATTCGTTAATGGTACGTTGTCGCAAATCTGACAGGCGCAGGTGGTGTTGGATACATTTTTTGCCTTTAAATGTACCCCTAGGAAAGAGTCCAGCGGTGATAAATCCGGGGAACGTGCAGGCTACTCAATGTGTCCTCTTCGCCAAATCCATAGCTCAGGAAAAGTGTCATCTAAGAATTGCCTTACGGGCATCGCGTAATGTGGAGGCGCACCATAATACGTTCAACGTCAACGGATGTTTTGTATCTTGTTCCATGTTTGGATTTTCTGAAAATTTGCTATTCAAGATACTGGCTAGCTACTTTGACAAGGGTTTTGAACACAAGGGTTTTTCAATTTCCTCTTAAAATCCCTCTATTTCAACTGTGCCTGGTACTTATTTGTATGATGCAGTGAATTTATCTATTAAGTCAATACTGCCTGTAAGTGGCATTTGCGCTTTTCTTAATTTAGTAATTACTTCTAGCACGAAACTATAATTTGCTTTTAGAAAAGAAACTTGTTGTTGAAAGAATCTATTTTCAAAAAAAAAAACTCACAACGCAAATGTCACGAGAATCATCGTTGGAAAGTTCAAGATTACACTTCTTAATTGGGCAAAAGGACCTGCATAAAAAACAGCTTCTAGCCAAGTTCCCCATCCTGTTAAAACTGGCTGTCGTAGAAGTGTGTTCTTAGTTGACATAACGATTTTTTTTTTATTTCTTCAGGGATTTATTAATACTGTGGACTAAACATGTCACTTGAATTAATCTCAAATAAAATGTCTTTAAATTGTCTACAGCTTTAACATGTGTGTAGCTACTGACAAAAAAAATAAAAGCTTTTTCTGAGCGTCAGGAAACAAAATTTTCATAGTTATTCATCTTGAAAAAAACGTGATATTGTCAATGAATAATTTGTCTTTTCTATCTTAAAGTCTTAAAGTACTAGGCCTTAGGTAATTTATCCTTAAGCGCACCACTCATTGTGAGAGGTATGTTCTGGCAGGAAGAATCAATGGTTTCATCCACACAAATGTAAAAATAATTACTTTCTATTTCAGATCTAATTTCACTCAATAACGACTAAATATAAGAAATCAACATTGTTACTTCTTAAGGCTCTATCAGGTAGAATGTTAAATTTAGAATATTTCTGAAGAAATTATCTTAAATTATCGTTACATATACATTAAGGCTTGACAAATATCTTCGCTGAATGCATCTTGTTGTTCTGTAATGTTTTGGAAGCTCTTTGGAAAGACGCTTGAAGCGATTGTTAAACTTTTTCGCCCGGAACCTTTGTTTTATCCTTTTTTGCTACATGTGTTGCGATTTTCACACTTTGGTAATTCCTACATAATCCCAATTGATACAATAAAACCCTTCAATTTTCGTTTAATTTTTTTTATCACATGTGTTTTATAATAGAATAGAGAAAAAAAATCTTCAGGGTTTAATTTATATTTAAAAATTCCCTCCCCCCTTCTATTTATATTTTTAGATAAAATCAGTGTAACGAAGTATTTCAATGCGGACAAATTTATTCATAGAACTCGCGTTTACTTTTAGGATGTATTAGTTATATGAACAAATTAAGTACGAAATAAAATTAACTTAAAAATTTGCTGTAAACTGATCAGTATGGTTTGCCTGCGTCCATATAAGTTCCTTTGTATGGTTTAGTCCAGTTTAAAACACAAGTTACCTTAGTCATTTGGTTGAGAATAAAACAGAACTAAAAGTACTCGTTGTTCCACATTCAACTTATTAAAGACAATCAAAAATATTCTGTCTACATTTTTCCCCTTAACACTTACAATTTTGGATATTTTAAGTATTTGGAACTATTGAAAATGTAAAGGATGCAGAAAATGTAAAGGATGCAAGAAGCGTACATGAGTTGGCATCTACCAGTGTGGGTAGAAAGCCAGCTTTGACTTGTGAAATAAAAAAATGCTGGAGGAATATTGCATAGAAAAGGAAAAAGTATTATGGGTTGAGAAGACAAGACGTTAACCGTATGGCATTTCAGTTAGTCATTCGAAAAGGAATTTAGTATCGTTTAGTCAAAGAAGAGGAAGTACGGGGAAAAATAGGCCAAGGGGATTTTTGGCAACACAAACAGAATAATCTGTCCGTACTTCACAACCAATATCTGCGGCAAGAGTAAAAGGATTTAACGCTGAAAGTGACCGCAATTTTTCAACATCTATGAAAAAGAACTCGAAAAAGTGATTTATTCATCACACGGCCTATTTAATGCTGAGGAAACTGGAATAACAGTAATACAACACAAACAAAGTAAAATTTCGGATTTAGAAGGGAAATACATCTTTTTGGGTTGTGGTTTGCGCATTTTATCAACTTTACTAAACCAACAAAGGATGGTCCTGTGTCACACACAAGGAATATTGAAATAGACATAGCCAGGCAAACCATATATCCGTTGTCTGCTTGCCTCCTCACGCAACTCATAAAATGCAGCCTCTTTCAACCTTCAAAAACCTATTACGCGCAGGAAATCAAACTTTTCTTAAAAACAATTATAGATAATCAGTGACAAATAATAATATTTCTTCATTGTTCGGAAAAGCTTATAGCAGAACAGCTTCTATGGGTTATTTCCCTACAACAAAAACGTTTTTAAAGAAGTTGATTTTATCGAAGACGAGTTAAATAGTAGTATGGAATCTAAGGTAAATAAAATAAAAAATCATGATGCAACTATCGCCACTAATTTAGTAAGCCTAAATATAAAACAAAATAACTAAGCCACTTCGGGAACTTCCAATAACTCAGGTAGAAGAAAGGGTTCAGCAAGTCTTATTATATCAAATTATCAACCCCGTAGGGAATAAAAATAAAAAAAAACAACTGCTGTTCAAAATAAATTATATAAGAAGGAAAGATAAACAATATCTAAGAATAAAGTTCTCAAGCAGCTCGGAGCAGAGGAATCGGAAATTGAATACGATGAATATAACGATGACACAGAGTGTCAGTTTTGTCGTGGATGATGTTCGGAAGACATACATAGAGAAAAATGGCATCAGTATAGCGTGTGCTTTCACTGGACCTATGAAGAGTGTGGTAAAGTCAGTGCCAATGCATTTACTTATCTGCTTTGTAAAAAAAACAAAGGCACCAAAGCTCTTATGTGAGTAACTCATTTCCTTATCATTTGTTTTCTTAACTTAACCTATTTTTCATAAACTCTACTTAAATAAAAACATGTTTTAATTGATGTAAAAAATACATTTTCTAACTTACTACAATATTATTAAAATCATAAAATTTTTATTTAGCGCTAAGTGAAGTACCCCATTGAATGTGTTTCACAATGCTCTCACAAAATAATAGAAAATTGGGCCTAATATTGTAATAGGATCAACATGTAACTCATATTAGGCACACATATCTACCTAAGTCTATTTAGATCAATAAAAAAAATGAATTTCTCTATTCGTGATTTTTTTTAGCAAAACAAATGTCCCGCTATTGGATATTATAGTTTAAGGCAACATTTTTATTGATGGGAAATTTTCCCTCCAAAATCCATCAGGAGGAAAACTACATTCCTCGCTTATTTTTGGCTCTAATATAATTTGTTCAATAAAAGGATGAAATTTATCTAAGCGTAAATTCATACTGCAAACTGGGGCTAGTTCTTTCAATACCGCTTATCCGGAAAAATCAAAAATTTTTAGAAATATTTTTTGTTTATTTAGAAACTTGGGTCGAAATAGTCCCTAGGTTAGGGTAACTTCAACAATGGCTAAATTTGTATGAATAGTCGAATATACCCTACTACAGGGGTTTCTTCGACACCATATTTAGGTTTAAAAAAAAATAAGAAAAAAACTTTTATTTAAGTAAATATAAAACACAAAAATAAAGCTTAGTTCTAATATAAATCACAAAAAATAAAGCTTAGGTAGTTCTACATCATAAGTCACAAAAATCAAGCCTAGTTCTATATACAGGGGTCTATATAAGGCCTTTTCATAGGAACTTTTAAACAAAAATATCCTCTTTGGTTTCATAAAAACATATTTATTCATGATCACAGATTTCGCAAGTGTACTGTTTCTCCATGGATCCACCATTGCAGTTGCCATACGTCTATCTGTGACACAAGATGCATCGCATCCATGTATTTCGGCTGATATAGGCAGAATATTCGCACTGGCAAATTGCACAGAAGTTGTTGCAAGAAGGGCATTCATAATGAGGCTGGCATTTGTATATAGAGAATTGACATTTGCACAGGGAACACTAATCGTCGTTTTTCTTATGAATTTGTCTTGCATTAGAAGGGCCTGCCTTTCCATCATTTAAATCAGAACTTTTGGTCAATCTATTTTTCTGGATATTTTGCTCTTATTTTACTTTACAAGACAGATAATGGCAACTCGTCTTCATCGGTAGACAAGTTTTCTGATGCAGTTTTTAATTCATTATATGCTTCCTTTTCAGCCTGGTTTTGTCCATCCGTTTCTCCAGGAGTCGCCAGGAAGCGCATCTGTTGACCAGGTCGGGTCGTGCGGGAAATTTCTTAGCTCTCGTTCGTTTAGAGGTGGAATTCTCTGTAATTTTACGAGATTCTTTGACAAACGCTAATAGGCTCGGGGGATTTACGCTTTTAGCAGGTCTTTTTACAGGCTTACAAGTTCGCGATGTTGCCAACAGGTCGAAGATACCTACCTCAAAGGGTGTCGAAGTAACCCGCAATGTTAAAGTAACCCCAGTTTACGGTACCTATTATCGCAGATACACAGGGAGGTAAGTTTAAGTGGGAAATTTTCCTGCCAAAAACATCAGGAGCCAATTTTTTTCTTATTCTCACCTACCTCCTAATGTTATTTGCACAGCTTACCATATCATGTTATGGTAAGGTAAGCGATGTTGGTTGTACCTTGAAAGGATCACAGGATCACATTCCTCTAGTCGAAATTAATATTGTATCAGGACTGCAGAAGCGCGAGGGATACATTTTGTAACCCAAAGCATTAGGACAACAACACCTCTACAAAGGGAGAAGGAGCTCACAACATTTTAGCTTGTGACGTATTGCATGTGGGAGTGAATATGTGGCAGGGGGGATTGCGGGTGGAAGGGTAATCGCAATCGAGGCGCCATTGGTTGAAACGTTGTCAGACTACTACGATATTAGCGATGATTGGCGACGGCGGATAATTGGTGTCCACCACCGCCGCCGCTGTGCGCTGTGTAGAATTTCTCGAATTGGGAACAAGTAAATAGGTACGTTTTAAATGCTGTGCCTACTTACTCTCTATCTAAATACATACAAACGTACATATGCATTAGATACATTATTCATATTATGTATAAAGACACCTTGCTTTTACATACATATGTAAAACATACACTTGCCGGATAATTTGCCGATCTCAATAATTGGCAATAGTGCTGGTCTCAACACCCGCCAATTAACGAGAGTGTACTTTCCTTACAGAGCAGCGCAAATAAAACAAACGATTGGTTTGGGTTAGGTTAGTATAATGCCTGTGGAAATCCGTAATTAATTTTATTTCGCGCATTTTGGAACTATTTATGTGCTTTTAAGTGCGTGAAAGTTGTACTCAATATTTCGTTGTATATTTCGGTATACAATTTAAATTGTTAGGCGTATTTTTAAATACGTAAAGCTATATATTTTGGACTTAAACACTTGTTGCTTTTGCCGTTTGTGTACAGCCAACAACATTGAGTGGGTACAGCACATTTTATTAGTGTTAATTTTTTGCATTTTTGTGAAATTGGAACTATTTATGTGCTTTTAAGTGCGTGAAACTTGTACCTAATATTTTGTTTTATATTTAGGTATACAATCTATATTGTTAGGCGTATTTTTAAATACGTAAAACCATATATTTCGGACGTAAAGACCTGTTGCTTTGGTGCTGGTCGGCCGGTTTGCTTATAAGTGTTGTCTTCGTGTTTATTTGTATGATTTTATCTCGTTTTCGGCTAGATTTGTGGTAACTGATACTTGCAATTATGCCTCAAAAGTGTAGTATTCCTGCCTGTAATGAAAACTATAAAAAAAGTAATGTTTTCGTTTTTTGAAGGACGTAAGTTTACAACGAAAATTATTAAAAGCTATACTCTTTGAGCCCACTATCAAGATGAAAGTATGTGAAGCTTATTTTCCTGAAGGTAGTATAATAAAAACTGGTAAGTTTTTATAATAGATTTACTAAAACCACGGCCATAAGACGACGGTATGCGATCTATTTTTTAAATTGCTCTAGTTATTTATCAAACAATATCAAAATACGGCCCTAAGTAAAGATAAAAAGCTCAAAAATATTGATAAGCTAAATTGGTCAAAAGCCCTTGAAATAAATAAAATTGAGTTTGAAGAGCACGAATAAACATACATTTTGATAATTTTGAGGAGCACCTATATTGTCAAATTTTCTACATTTAAACTACCTAAGATTGGACATTTAAACAGGCCCTCTTGAAGACAGATTTGGTAAATACGGGTAAATGGCAGGTGGTCATTATCATATTTCTGTGCGACGAAGTTATATGAGACAGATGAGATACTTGAAATTCAATCTATATTAACACTTCAGTCTCGCAGTTTTGGCCCTATTAATGTTAATAAGTTTTATGAGCAACCTGATTATAACCCATTCACAGAATGAAAATTGGTCTCAACAAGACCTTTCCAAATTAAAACTTTTTGTCTCAAATTTTAATAAATGATGATCACTTTAAGGATATCAAAGATGTATCTCAGTTAATTAAATATTTGTGTGACAGCTGTAAATAAAAATTGGTCTATAACTAGCAATTTATTGTGGAGGACAAATTTTGATCTCAATAAATTAAATCGTAAAGGTTTTTTATATCTCCAAGAACAAGTTATAAATGTTGTATCTATGACTTACATAATCTTTAATAACTAAACATATTTAGTTTGGGACCTATTTCTTTAAAAGTTTAATGTATTTTTATGGCTTGTGTTCTATATAGCTTTTATACCTAAATACTCACTTGAATACTATGTTAGGCTCAATGTTAGGTAAATGAAATATGAAACTGCATAACATGCATACTTACATTATACCCACTAAACTGTATTTTTTATCTAGTTTTTTAAATTATTTTAAGTAATAATAATTAAGGGAAGGTGTGGAGTAGTTTAGCATATGTATATATTTATATGTAATAACACTGTAGTATAAAAAATTATTATACATAATACATATCCGTTGGCGCAGGTGTAGGAGAGTTGGGAGCCTGCATTTAATACTACACCTAGCATTATACCAAAACTCAAACCATAGTATAAACAAGTCAAACATAATTTTTGGGATTTGTCAAGAAGTCTGTCATATAGCTACGGTTCTTTAAAAAATTTAACTGTTGAGAGTTTTCATAACTATTAGTGTATGTATCCCCTTATATGATTAAAATTGCACGGCCAACATGGATGACGTCACACGATAAGCACTAAGGCCTTGTTATTGAGTGGGTATTGACATCGAACATTAACAATACGATAAGGCTAGTACTCATAACTGCGTATCGCGGATTTTTATTTTGCGGAATTGTTCCTATTGGTCATAAATGTTTGAATTTGACATGGCGCGAAAATATCGCGGAAATATTTAACATTTTGCGATGAGAAAAAAAAGTTAAATAAATTTCAACTTTTTGCAGAATATTATTTTTTCCATCTTTGTTTTTAATCTCATTTCTCTCTCAGGATAACTAATTTTGAGGTTAGAGTTTGTGTTTATGAAATGTGGTATTTTTATAGGAGGTAGAAGGTTTATTATTTTCTTCAGGTTTCTCTTGTTTTGATTTTAATTGGATTTCTAATATTTAATCCAATGATGGAAGTAGGATGCGAAAATGAGTTGGTCATTACCGATCCAGAAACTGACTGGGAATATAATTTAGTATTAAATAATGAAGACTTAACACAACCATTATTTTTTTATTGGTTATTTAACTGCTAGAAGAAAAAGGGACCAAAACAATCAGAACAATAGTTTGCACTGGAGCACAAGTTGTATATCCGATTTTCATCAAGGAACAAAATAAAATATAAACATAAATATAACCATTGTATAAAAAGAAATTATACAATGATATAACCTAGTCAACTGTCAACAAAATACGCTGTCATGAGTATTGACGAAATATAGGGATTTATTTTTGGCGGAACTTTGACGGAACAAAAAATACGCTTTCCGCAATCCGCAGTTATGAGTACCTACTACTAGCTTTTATGAAGGTTCACTCAGCCGCGGCAGTTTTGATGTGCGTGTTCAGCGAGCGCTACAAAGGAATCATAGTTTGATTTCTTGGTTGCCTGGTAACGATTGGCGGAGTCCGCGGCACACAGGTTGAATTTCAATAACAGTTGGTCATAAAAGATATTTTTGTTTGCGGTATTTTTAATCAAATTTATGACAAAATTATCTATAGCACTCCAGTACTCTACTTGGCTTTGGAAAAACACAATTGATATCTTTTGAATTGTTTGCAGCGCCTTGTCAAACTTACGTTATGGTTTTTTAATATCATCACCAAATTAATATTTTGATAAAGTTTGTATTCAACTGGCTGGTTCAAAAATCTATTAAAGTTTTTAATTTGTTATTGGTAACAATACGCAAGGTGTGTAATAACTAATATTTAAAAGATTTTGATTTTTTGTTAATGATTTCACCATGTTTCCGACTACAAATATCCTGTAATATGTACAGGGTTATTCATTATATTTTGACACCCACCTGCAGTCGTAATTACAGGTAATACAAAAAAAACTTAAATTCAAAAGTTGGGTGGTTTTTTATATATTATCTTTAAGAAATGTCAAAAGAAAATAATTGCCTGTCAAATGTCAAAAAACCGCATAACCTTAATTTTTTTTGTATATTATTGCATATTTGGATTGTGCGAAAAAGTCTAGACATATTTCATGAATACTGTCCTATACCTATCCCTAACGGTTTTTGAAATATTGACAGTTGAAAATCGACCATTTATCAAGTTTGACAGCTTGTAAAATCTAAACGGCTAAAGATAGAGCAAAACGGTTTGCACTTTCCTATATTGGTTTTTCATAAGCTATCGTATGGCACTAACTTTAGATTTAACCAGAGGTTAAAAAATCCCCGATAAATTTAACCTCTGGTTAAATAAAAAGTTAGTGGCATACGATAGCTTAGGAAAAACAATATAGGAAAGTGCAAACCATTTTGTCCTATCTTTAGCAGTTTAGATTTTACAAGCTGTCAAACTTGATAAATGGTCGATTTTCAACTGTCAATATTTCAAAAACCGTTAGTGATAGGTATAGGGCATTATTCAAGAAATATGTCTACACTTTTTCGCACAATCCAAATATGTAATAATATACAGGTTGATCCATTAAAAAAAAATTAAGGTTATCCGTTTTTTTGACATTTGACAGGCAATTTTTTTCTTTTGACATTTCTAAAAGATAATATATTAAAAACCATACAACTTTTGAATTTAAGTTTTTTTTTTGTATTAGCTTTAATTACGGCTGCAGGTGGGTGTCCAAATATAATGAATAACCCTGTACATTGCGATTCTGGTAAAAGACATCAAGAAGAAAATCTTGCTCGAATTTGCACCATCTTTTTATATTTAATTAAATTTTGGCGTTTTGGGTGATTTTAAAATTGGTTAAAGATTTCGCACAATATTTTTACTGTATATTTATTAAACTACTTATTTTATAACTGCATAAATTCTTAAAAATTTCCGAAAAATTATCTAATTTACTTAAAAATTAATTGTTTCTTTTTTTTTAAACGATTGTCTAGGAGATTACGGTGATTTTTAATTTTAATGAGTGTGATGACTGCGATTTTTAATTTTAATAATGAAGAAAAAGTAAATTAATAATTTATCTTTTATTTATGAAGAAAACTTGTTCTCATAAGAATAAAGTTTTCGTAATCTTTTATTTCTTTGCTTCAGATCGAAGGTATTTAACTATAACGTATAAGCAATTGTTTGAAATACTTCAAAGCTTTCCGGACCAAAGTAATAATGCAAAATTTCTTAAATGGAAATTAAAACTATCCGCATTAACAGAATATCAAGTCCCAATGAGTTTAGGTTGACTTGCAATACTTTTTACTATAAATATATTTCCAAGTTGAAACAAAAGGAGATGTTTACCAAAAAAATTAAAATTGTCTTCAACTGTTGTAAAATTTAAAAAAAT
The DNA here is from genome assembly GCA_016904865.1 of Pissodes strobi. Taxonomy (NCBI): domain Eukaryota; kingdom Metazoa; phylum Arthropoda; class Insecta; order Coleoptera; family Curculionidae; genus Pissodes; species Pissodes strobi. The sequence continues at coordinate 228,937 of MU182801.1, read as the reverse complement.
ATATTGTAAAAGGCAGCAAAACAGTAGCGTTCAGTGAGTGTAGTCCAAGCGGTCCAAAAGACGGAAAAAAACCACTCCGAGAAAATTCAACCCCACAGGAGTTAACTTATGCCGCTTAAATGAGCTATAGATCATGTGGTAACTTATCCGCATCGAAAGTTCTCAAAACTATTAATAACGAACCCGAGCAAGCCAAAATTTTTGAAAACAAAAACAATCAAGATAATTTACATTTAGAACTAAATGCTGATGAAGTATTAGCTCTAATAATTGTAGAAGCTAATTTGTCCAAGCATCAGTATAAAATTATCAAAACGCAAGCGGGACAAAAAAAATACAATTTATATTCTTCGTACGACGAAGTTTTGGACGCCATAAAAATATTCTTAATTAGGGCTGGGAGATTATTAAAAGTAATATCGATGTTCTATTATTTGTAACAATCGATTATAACCGATTAATCGAAATAATCAATTAATCGATATCATCGATTAGTCAAAATAATCGATATAATCGATAAAATCAAACTAATCGATGACTCGATATTTTCTGGGATATTAATAGATTAGACGATTAATCGATAATTTCTTAAAAGTTAATCGAATAATCGATTATTTTTGCCCACCCCTAATTCCAGAATATTGTAGTAAGAGAAACGGAAGCTGAAATTTTGGAAGAATCATTATTGCACCATACGGGTGCAAGGCTGATGTAATAAAAAGAGGTAGTAAATACTTTGGATGAATCAGCAGATAAAATTTATAATTTAGTTTTAATCTGTAAATATGGCTTTGATATTACCTTGGGACAGTCAGAATATAAGCAAGTGTTTTTGAACAACGGCTGCACTGATGCTTCTATATTTTCTACTAGTTTAGGCCCTGTTAGATTAATTTTTAAAAATAGCAATAACTCTGAAATACTTGTCTGGCAAAATTGCAGGCCCGCATTAACGCGTTTCTGTCGTCCAATAAACATTGCTCGTGAGACTCCTTAATTAACCGTTGCAAAAAAAAACAAAATTTGGATCACCAAATTAAAAATTTAAAGCCGTTTTTTTACAACCACGTTTTAATTTTCAAAATCATTTTTTAAAATGGTTTAAAAACATACAAATGATTTTTATACATGATATTTATCGTTAGTCATAATGGATACACCCTATATATAAATATAGATGATGAGCCAAAAATTCAACAATTCTTTGTCTAAAATACGACATTTCAAACCTGTAATACTTAATAACTTTTATCTCTAATTTCTGGTAAACCTTATTATGGCCAGCTTTCCTAGAAATTCGACCAGTGTGCGCCGGATCAAAGGTCGCCTGCCAATATCCTGGTAGTTTTAGCATTAGATAAAACAAAATAATAAAGATACATTTATTTACTTTTTGTATGTACCACAAATTAAATCGCATTCTAACACACACTGTGGTACAAGAGCATGTTTGCCAGATTTCCTTATTAATCAGTGAATTTAACTTTCAAGTAGGTATATTTTGTTTGTAAATAGCACTTACTATTTTAAATTTATTGAACCATGTTACATTTGTTATTCTATAAATACCTAATTTAAATCTACGTTAGTTAACAAAAAAAAACATACGTAATTACCTACTTTAGAATTTTAAATATTGTCATCAAGCACGCGAAGAATTTCTATAAATAAAAGTGGCAATGCCGCGTGGCTGTCTCCTCTACTTCGGCTACGTCTCGTCTACTTTCGGCCGATTCCGGCAGAATAACAACATATCGTATTAGTCGTAGTAAAACGGCATGTTTTAAATATATTACTATCGTGTGGTATTCTTTAGTGCTTTGTAAGACTTTTTGAGGCAAATCAGTGTTTAATACTTTATCATGGTTCATCATTATAGAGTTTGCAAGAAAACAAGTCGGAATTTTCCAAAACTTTTGTGTCATCGGTGAGTATTAAATGTCATTTCATTGTCGTCCCTCGAGGACCATACAAAGCAACAAAATAATGCATGTATTTCTAGTTCAAGTACAAGTAGTGACAATTAGCTTCTAATAACACTTTACAACTTTATTATATCTGCTAATCAAAAATGAAACTAATCTAGCATAATTGATATTTTCGTCTACACGAGTCCTACCGCCTGACGAGTCCAGTTCATTCGCTTGTGCACAAATTATAAACATACTTCTGAAAACTGAATGGTATATTTGCTTATAAATACTTTTAAAACCTTGCCATCTACTTTTACTGGACTGATTTGAGGACCAATATATATGAAGATGTCCTGTTAAATTGCCATGGAACCGAATTAATAAAATTAGTGTTAACAAATTATTTTAAAATCAGGATACATTATGAAAGTTAAAAAGCTTGAATCTTCTCAGAAACCAAGACTTAGAAGTTTACTTACAAAAGCTGTCTTATTTAGAAATTAATGCACTTTTGTATACTTATTAGTTATTCAACTAGATTGTTTAAATAAGCGTTGTATACTTAAAATGAAATTTAAGGACTTAAAAACTTGTCAAAAATATTTCAAAATAATTTTGCCTAGTATTTTCTTAATCTCTATCTTTGCTCTGTTGTTCTTTGGAGTTTGTTTTATTGCTGTGATTATTGTTTTGATTTTCCAATAGTGAAATCAGTAGTCCTACACCATTTAATTATTGGAACATTTTTAACGCCATTAGAATGCTAAAAACATTTTACATCTATTACGATAAAAGTATGTTATTATATACTATCCTAAATGAATGGTTTGATGTAGTATTATGGTGTATTGTAATATCTTTAACTTTTAATTAATAAAAATTCACAGTCCTTCGCAAAGATACAACCGGGGGAACATTGAAAATGATAAATAAAAAAGCAAAAATGTGATTTGTGTTTTTAATTCAAATAGTTTTTAAAAGCAGAGTTTAAAAAAGTAAATATTTTGTATATTTACGAGTGTTTATAATATTTTTAATTAAAGAAATGCATTTTTAAGATTAATATTAAAGATTATCATAATTAAAAAATAAATAATTAAAGAAAGGTGCAGATATGAAGGCCTAAAGAATTACCCTCCACTTGTAGATAGGAAATATATTAATATATAATTAGCTATAATATTACTGCAATATTTTTAACCTGTTCCGATTTGTTTTAGCCCGTTTTGGTGCATTTGGTTATTTTTAGATATTTTCGGTTAATCGTTCAAACAACTTTCGATTAGTTTCAGTTAGTTCAAATTTATTTTAGCCATTTGAACCGACTCCAATACGTTATAATCAAAGTTAAGATTTTTGGTTAGTCCCCAAAGTTCGATTCGTTTTGGTTGGTTTTAACTTACTTTAATTTTTGTAATCTATTCCGGTACGTTTTAGCCCATTTTAGTGCTTTTGGTTACTCATTTAAACCGGATCCGGTACCTTATATGCAATTTTAATGTTTTTGGTTAATTTTGGTTAGTCGCCAAAATTGGGTTAATTTGGGTTAGTTTTAACTTGCTTTAACATTTTTAATCTGTTCTGATACGCCCGTTTGGTGCATTTATTCACTTTTGGTTAGTCATTCAATCAACTTTCGATTACTATCAGTTAGTTCCAATTTAGTTTTGTAATTTGGACTGGTTCCGACACGTTATTATAACCAATTTAAATGCCAGTTTAAAAGTTTTTCGTTAATTTTAGTTAGTCGCCAATATTCCGTTAATTTGGGTTAGTTTCAACTTAGTTTAATATTTTTAATCTGTTTTGATACATTTTAGCCCTTTTTGGCGCTTTTAGTTAGTGTTGGTTAGTCGTTCAATCAACTTTCGGTTAGTCTCAGTTAGGTCCAATTTATTTTAGAACCGATTCCGGTACGTTATTATAACCAATTTGAATGTCTTTGTTTCATTTTAGCTAGTCGCCAATATTCGGTTATTTTGGGTTAGTTTCAACTTACTTTAATATTTTTAATCTGTTTCGATACGTTTTAGCTCTTTTTGGTGCTTTTGGTTAGTTTTGGGTTAGTCGTTCAATCAACATTCGATAAATATCAGTTGGTTTTAATATATTTTAGCCATTTGATCCGGTGCCGGTACGCTATAAGCAATTTTAACTTTTTGGTTACTTTTGGCTAACCGGCAAAATTCGGTTAATTTGGGTTAGTTATAATTTGTTTTAACATTTTTAATGGGTTCTGGTAAGTTTTAGCCTGTTTTGCTTCTTTTAGTTAGTTTTGGTTATAGTCATTCAATCAACTTTCGGTTACTTTGAGTTAGTTCCAAGTTATTTTACTCATTTGAACTTGTTCCGATATCCTAATTATGACCAATTTTAATGTTTTTGGTTAGTCGGCAAAATACAGTTTATGTGGGTTAGTTTTAACTTATTTCCATATATTTAATTTGTTTCTATACGTTTTAGCCCGTTTTGGATTTTTGTTACTTTTGGTTAGTCATTCAAACAACTTTCGGTTACTTTCAGTTAGTTCCAATTTATTGTGGTCATTTAAACTGGTTTCCATACTGCAGATCAGTGACTGCATACGTCAATTCTGTGGCTGCGCGTGCCAGAGTTGTGGTGTTCGAAATTTTCGATACCTTTTTTCATACCAGTGTTGATACCCAACCAGTCTGAACAAAAAAAATTGGAGGTATGGTGATGGAACTTTATAGACTTTTAATCTTTTATAATTCAATATCCCTAAAAAAAATAATAAAGACTTTTCAATACATTTAAATAGCATTCCTACCTATTCAAGACAATCAAATTTAAATTATGTGCTAAAAAATTCGTTTCCAAACTTGAAAATTTTCGGTCTCAAATTTCCCAATATTTCAATATCCAGATTTAATTTAAGAATCGAACTCTATAAACGACCCACAAATTCCCATTTTTAGATTTGCTTAATCAATTTAGATTTGAATTTTGGTGAAAGAAAATAATTACGAATAATTAAAATGCTACGCCTATGTTTGTTTACCCACTAGCCACTTTCTGTACCACAGTTTCATTGATAAATACGCACGTCACAGTCTGTGGTATACGATGCAGTTTTCTAGAAAATTATGAATGACAGACTTTGTCTTTTTAAGTAAGTAGTCTTAGGTTTTAGCGCAGGGAAAGAGACATACCGTTGACGTTGACGTGCCGCCGGGGCCGTGGAGAGTGATCCTTCTTATCGTATAGTTAATGTTCGGTGGTATTGATTAGGGGCAAATGTATAGGCTTTCTACTGTGTTGAAGGTTATTTTCAAAGTTGGTCCTAACTAAGAATCAACTACCTCCCGTACCTTTATTATTTATTTGACTGCATATGAGGAGCATTCACGCAAAACTTAATAAGTACAAATTTGCCGTTTTTGAGTTAGACATCGATTCGGCATCTAAAGGCAAATATCTATCGATATTTTCATCGAAACTCAAGCTAAAGTTGATACATCCCATACAAAATAAATACGAAAGTCGTAAAAATCAAGCAAAAGTGATTATTTCCATACTATAGCACTTATATAGGCCAGTTCAAACAAAACTCGATAATTCCTGTAAATATCTTATGGGCCCAAATATGATTCAGTCATAAGTTGATAAGTACGTTTCGGGGATCATTGGAGTATATTTTTATTGTTTTGGCAATGTATGCCATCTATTACCGAGTAGCTGAATCTATGTCTTTAAGAAGAAATATATCCCTACAATATTCCGTTATTGGTTTTGGGTTAGTATTTGGTGTAAAGCTAAAGTTACAGTGGTTCGCAGAAATCACTAAAAATCGCTGTTTCTATTCTGTTTTGGCGTGAAAGTTCAACGTTTATCGTTTTAGTTTTGTTTCTGGCAGGAAAATTTATTGGTATTTCGTGTAGTTATGGATGATAATGATGGAGACATTTCTGTTGTTAACGATCATGTTGGCCAAAATAAAAATCGTTTCAACCAAAACTCAATATTTACGTTAATCTATTCAAACAAAACTTGATAAGTCCATAAAATTCAAGCAAAAGTTGTTAATTGCAAAAATTAATCTGTTTTTTCTGCGTTGTTATTTAATTTAATTTACCGCTAATTATTATATCAGTTAAGTAAAGTAATGAACATTTTAAAGGTATTTATCCGAATAAAAAATTCCATGGTTTCAAAGAGCAACAACAAAAAAAACGAATTTCTAAAAATTGGTGAAATTGGATTTATCAACTTTTGCGTGAATGCTCCTCATATTACGTCTGTCGGCTATGTAAATTTTATCGCATGATATGCGTTAAACGACCTTTAACAAATTCATACCAATCTGGCCACTGAATGTAATTCCTTAATAATTATATAATTGTCAAACCCAATTCGAAAGTATATACTGATCATTTTATGCGCATTACTATTACATTGTTAATACTGACATATTCAATTTTTAATCAAAAACAAAGCGGAAAAACATTAAAATCAAATACATTTTGTATTGTCTAAACAAGATCGTTTTGAATATGTTATTAGGAAGGCGTAGTGATAAACCGTATATTAGACCCATTTTTATCTTGACGTAAATTGGACTTTTAGACATTAGATTTTTTGCCATGGGACTTGTGAAAAATTATATGTAGCACGATACACATCGTGATATGTACTTAGTTAGTCTGAACACTAAACAGGCGCTGGAGCGCCCGTTTATTAATCCATGCTTTTACGTATACCAAGCAAAAACAAGACTCTTCATAGCGTGACACAGAATGTATAACAATACAATTTTTAATAACGGGCCACACATAATATATGTTTGCTGATAAATTTAAAGGTACTATTCAAAATGAATGGTAATAAATTAAAAACTGCCTTAGACCAAAGAACAATTCGTATTATAATCCTTCTTTAAAGACATTATTGTGACCATAAAATGTACCAAATTATTCAAACCGCTATGTAAAATAAATCGCGATGAAATTTATATCTGCTGATACTTTTTAAAAATAGAAATGTCTATTTAGTAATGCCAAATAACATATAAACATCAAGAAGGAACTTAATTTGCAAAAAATAGACTGTTAATCGACTTACACTTAAAATGCAGGAAGCGCGAAGGCCATTTTCGATTAATCTACCAGAAAATGTAAATGAAAATGACGTGTTAAATGATGGCATTTAAGTAGAATTCTTAAGTTATTGGTTCTCGTTGGTTGAACTATTTTTTTTTTAAATATTCTAACCGTATTTAAATTTCGCAAATATAAATGTTCCATTAACATCACAATAGCAGATTTAAGACCTGCTAATATACATTAGACCAAATATGTCCGGGCAACTTGCAACAAAAAGATATTACCTATTAGATCAAGCAAAGGCAAAAAGAGCTCATTAAACTGCTTTGTCAACATTTGCAATATATAATATATATTTATCTAAAACCAGTTAAAAAATTTAAATTACATAATTATAAAAAACAGTAGGTATTGTCATGTTTTTATAACAAAATAGTTTAACAGTTAATTTTAAACTACTTAACGGATTTCGGAATTTGTATATCGGCAGATTTGGGTATCGCTTTTTTCAAAGCTGCTTTCCTCAATCATAAGTGGGATATATCGACTTGGAAATGAGTAACGGCGCCCTTATGCCACGAGTTATTAGATCTCATCCGATCTAAATATTTGCGAAAAATGAACAGTGTTATAATAACAAATAATTTTTCACTCTTCCTTCCATACACATAGACGGATAATACCTAAGATTTTCGGATGATGTGGTTTTAATATCGGATCATATCGATAACGCAAAAGAGATATTGAAAGACTCCACCGGGTCAGGACGGATTGGGCTCAAAATTAATATGTCGAAAACGCACTTTATGACAACTTTGGTAGTAAACGAATACATTCATATGAGGGATACCGAAGTTATTCAGGTGATGGCATCCTACAAATACTTGGGTCACAAGTTGGCCGAGACAATCAATCAGACATGCGAGATTAGCAGAATAGGCCTCACATGGGCAGCATATGGGAACCTGATGGAGTCACTTAAGTCTGAGATCCCTATGTGCCTAACCCTAACTAAAAATCTATAATTAGATACTAGCAATCCAGAGAGCGAAATAACACGAAAAGCGGTGTTATGGATGCAGAAGAGCGATTAGCGCCTTTAGAGGGGAACTGATGGGCAGTCATATTGCCAGAACAACAGATAAACGGTGGCCCAAGAAAATAATGTGGGTTCCACAGAAAGAGGGTTACTATAGAAGCAGAGAAAGACCACCAACTAGATGGGCCGACAACATTAAGCGCATCCGAGGTATTGTAAAATGCGTACTATCTATATTGAAGTTAAATTGTCCTGGTAACTATTCTAAAATAATTCAACATATTTTAAAACGATCAATGACGATATTTGTCGTTATCTAATATGCTCTTTCCTAACAAGCATATTGTTTTCTTTCCCTTCTCTTGTACTGCTTGCTTTATGTCATATTTTTACACCCTTGTTTTATTTATATTTGGTTCACATTCAAAAATATTGAATCATTTTGATACTTGTCCAAGCAGGTATATAAATGCAATAGTGACATTAACATATACTTAATAATTAGCTCATATCATATCAAGAATTCACCAATACGAAAGAGCGTAATATGTTCCTTTCATTCTTGTTATCTGCACGTAGACACCTTGCCTTTGTCCTAGAACTTGGGAAGTGTCAGGGCGACAAACCAAGGCTAATCATTTTATAAAAAAATAATTAGTCTTATTAGATTTTGCTGCTGATTGAATACCGTTGATTATTTTTTGCCTTCATAAGACTTGCTTAATAATAAATCCACAATTACAATTTGCTGACAAGCAGTATGTAACTACATACATACTATATAGTGACCAGTGGCGAGTAGCTAAAAATTCTTAGATAATTTGCGTGTAGAAATTTTGAATTTTTAGGGCTTTATACATAAACTAATCCTAAGATTCCTAACTAAAGTTGTATTATTCCTATAAGGCTCGATATATAGTTTATATCGTAGCCAGTAAAACCAATAATAATTTAAGTTTATAGCTTTCTTCCCAATCCCTTTTCCCAGATCCCAAATGCTGATATAAAATTCGAGCTAATAGGATAGTTGCATTCCTCGACTTTAAAAACTCGGAAACCGATCTTCGTTTGGCTTTAACAGAAACCTTCTGCATTCCGTTTTGTAAAGGTATCAAGTATGCAAATAGAACGATAGGGGAATGACGGGTAATGGCAAACAGCGGCTAATGCCGAACACTACTTATATTTATACATTTGTGCCATCTATTTGCCGCACTTTCAACGACGAAATTATTTATTAGGTCCCGCAACGTGGATGTTGAGTTATCCTCATTTTGTGTAGTTATGTCTGTGGTGTGATCGTATGTTTGGTTTTGTTAATGGTGTGGTATTATTTCGACTCAGCAAAAATTAATGTATGTAAACCGACATGCTTGTTTTAAATATATCTCATAGGTCATTTTTACTAAGCAATATGTTAACTATAACCCAGTCTTATTATTTTTCAATTTAAAGGAAAAATAAAAATTTTATCATTAATTATTGATTATTTAACCTCAAAATCGGGTATGACGAACAGGTGTTCCCCATTACCCCTTGAAATGTTTGCCATTACCCGACACATAATTAAATGCTAATATTTATTTTATTATTTATTGTTTTCAGCTGCCATTTAAAAGAAAAAGAGCAATTACCTACTAATAAATGCTCGTGGATCGAAGATCAAATGAAATGGGCTATAACCGGTGATAATCGGTATGGTTTGGGAGCGGAGCGGCTGCTCAGTGTTTTAATGTCCCTGTGTCGACATTCCAGAACCGAGTTAAATCAGGGTATTATCCGGCACGAATGGGGACCAAGACCATTTTTACCACGGAACAAGAAGAAGATATCTTTAGCCATTTACTTCTTCTCCTTCTTCTTCTTCGGATGCTATCCACTAATGGATGTTTGCGATCACATTTTCCATCTCCTCTCTATCCCTTGCGGTATGAATTAGGGTCTGTATGTCATTCACTCCTGTCCATTGTCTTATGTTCCGCAACCAGGACAATTTCTTTCTTCCTATTCCTCTACGGCCTTCTATCTTACCCTCGATCAACAACTGTAGATACTCATACTTTTTGTTCCTCATGACGTGCCCCAGATATGCAGTCTTTCGGATCTAGGGACGCGTGGACCTGAGGGCAAAAGATATTTATGGGCCCCTACCACAAAAATACTTTATGATCCGCGGCATCGTGGGGCCCTTCTGAACCTTGGGCCCCAGGGCGGCGCACCGAACTGCCCGGTGATATGTCCGCCACTGAGTCTTTCTCTTTTTGATGGTAGTTAACAGCTCACGTTCTTTGTTGATGCTGGGCAGTACTTCTACGTTTGTTATTCTTGCAGTTCACGGTATCTTGAGCATTCTGCAGTATAGCCACATCTCGAACGCTTCCAATTTGTTAATGTTGTTGACTTTAAGGGTCCAACCTTCCATCCCGTAGAGAAGTACCGACCATACATAGCACTTTAAAAATCTCAACCTCAGACCAAGATCGAAGTCCGAGCAACTAAATACTCTTCTCAGTCCTAGGAATGCTTGTCGTGCCTGTGCAATGAGACTCTTGATTTCAATATCAGAGGTCCAGTCTTCAGATAACCACATGCCCAAGTTTTTAAATTTGCTCACTCTGTCTATGCTCATTGCGCTGAATGTTAACTGTGAGTCTTCAAACGCATTCAGGTTTCTTGTTATTATCATAAACTTCGTCTTTTTAGTGTTTATGTTTAGACCCATCAATCTGCTATGTTGGCCGACTGTGTTGATCAGTCTTTGTAAGTCTTGCATGTTATCAGCGATGAGCACTGCGTCATCAGCATAACGTATGTTATTAATCCACACTCCGTTGACTTTAATACCGATCTCTAGGGGAGGTATGGATATGATGGCACCCTTTTTTTGTTGTCGGTTTTCGATTTGTGTTATTTTTTTTTCAAAAACTGAAATTCTGGCTGCTTGTTGATTTTGCCATTGTTGATACATAACACGTATAAAATGATTAAAATTCACAGTCTTTTTTTTTAATTTATTATTTTTCATTTAACGTCAAATGTGCCATCATATCAAACTATTTGATATGATGGCACCAATACACATCTTACGCAGCAAACACAGGATAATGTTATATTCTGTTAACAAAAAGCCTTGAAGGCAACAAAAGTTTAACATGAACATTAAATAATAACTTAAATATTATTTTCTGTTAATAAATAGTCATAAACACTAAAGTTTAACAGAAACATAAAACAACTTGCAAGTTATATTCTGTTAAAAAAAATACCTTAAACGCAGCAAAAGTTTAAAATAAACAACCCTGAAAAAATATTATGTTTTTAAACCGATTTTTCAAATTGTTTGATATGATAGCACCCTATGTCATCAATAAACGATTCTAGGGTGCCATCATATCAAAATAACACGATATCAAACATGGCTAGATTTTCCAACCCTAACCTATCACTAATTAGTTTTCTTCACTATACAAATATAACCTATCATCATACACTTATACAGGCTTAAAACATTTTGCAAATATCTATGCATGCTACTAAATATTCGAAAAAAAAAAAACGAAACAGCGGAAAAAGTTTGATACTTACAAATATCAACAAACAGGTTTCTCGCTGGTTGAAGGCACACTATCGAGACCGCCACTTCACAGCTGTTCTGTGGTGGCGTGTTTAATAGCGAACAAGTGTTAAACTAAATAAATTCAAAAAAATGGCGCCAATAACGGAAAGATGCCATCATATCAAGGGTGCCATCATATTGTGAACTAATTAAAATCATTAATTAAATATCACCCTGTCGCAAGTTTGAACTTGAACTTGAAAAATGTTATATAAACATTCACTGTTAATTATAAACAATTTGAGCGGTCGACGGGAGCGACTTTAATCCTTAATGATGCAGCCATCAGCATTTTGTAACATATAAATACGCAGGCAAACGCCGAGTTAATCAGACTTTCGGGTCTCTCAAACCGCTCAATTTAGTCGCTGGGCAGTACACAGGTACGTCCACTTCTAGTTGTTCTATCCCAAAACCCCCATAACTGAGAACACTTATGCACAGGTATAAGGTTGTCAGATCCTTACTTAACTTGGGTGAACGTATGCATAGGTATACGGCATTCGGGGGCTACTAAAAAGTATAGAGAGAATCGAATTTATGAAGTATCAGAACTTCTAGTGATGGGATAGTTTTTGGGGAGTTTCAAAAAGTAGTGAAAGTGCCTTAGCAATTTGTGATAACCTAAAAAGACTTACCTTATAAATATCAGAACAAATGCCTAAATAAAAGACAACCCGCTCACATAAACTTTATTAATAAAATAGTGACGTCGCTTGCTAGACAAACTTTGAACTAAGCCTCCCTCGAGAAGACATGCATTTCATATTAATTGGGTATAGTGTAAACTCTTAATTCATCTATAATCTTAAACACGCATTTATTAGTATACAGTCTAACCGTTGTTAAGTTTGTTTGTAAATAAACTTGTTATTGTTTTTATCGATGTGCCTCCTTTATTATCTCTTCTCAACTTGACGAAGTGCGTTCCTAAATCTCAGTTACTCTCCTACACGCTAAGTAAGGCGTGTCGTCGCCGATAAAAAATACAAATCGTGACAATATCCACATTTCCCCTACATCTTCCAATGCTTCCCGGAAGACCCCTTCCGAGTACAGGTTGAACAAAAGCGGGGACAAGACACATCCCTGTCGCACGCCCCTCCGGATCTCTCCCTAATCTGATGATATAGGAAGCTCACGCTTTCAAAAATGTTCTATGGCTTAACTCCAGTGCAATTAAGACGCGCAGTATACTCCTATGCCGAAAAATTGTCAATTCCACACAAATTTAATAAGGAGAAAATAGATGCCGGTAAAGACTAGATGTACGGATTTATGCGGAGTCATCCTCGGTTAAGCTTTCATAAACCCGAGGTGACTAGTATAAATAGAATTTAACCAGTTTAAAATAAGCAGAATTTTTTAATAACCTAGAAAACCTAATGGAAAAATACAATTTCCAGCCAACGCGAATTTTTAACGTGGATGAAACAGAGATTAGTGTGGTTAGCAGACCAAATCGAATCATTGGGCAAAAAGGACAAAAGCAAATAGGTTCTGCAACCAGTGAGGAAAGGGGAAAAATATTACCGTATGCTGTTGCATGAGTGCAAGTGGATCATTTACCCCACCAATGTTTTAATACCCGACAATACGAATGACCCCTGCTTTAGAAAAACACGGACCGCCCGGATCTATATATCAATGCACAAAAAGTGGTTGGATGATAGAAGAAATGTCTTTGATATGTTACGAAAAAATTCACAACCCCACAAAAGATTACCCTCATTAATCGTGCTAGATAATCATAGCAGCCACATTTCTCTACTTATTTATAACGTCTGTAAGGACAATTGTAACGTTGTAATTGTACCTGAATATTATATCGCTATTTTCCCTGGGTATCCGTTAAATTGTGGTATCGATTATCACAACATTATTATTACGAGTGGATTTCAGTACTCCGACCCGTTTGACAGCAGGCGCCTTCCAAAGATACGCATGGAAATAGGATATATCGAGGGAAGTTAAAATTAACGGGTCTTCTCGTTCGGACTACCGTCCATGAAGGTGCCTAATAGCAATTAAGTTTTCAACTGCTGATTGATGATTGCTAGATATCATTTTTTTGTTAATATTACAAAGCGTAGTAACGCGGATCTTTTGTTGAGTACCGGCTCAGCGGTGTGATAACCCTTTTATTTTAAAAGGTCGGTTTGACTCATGTGCTTCTAAGTAACAGGGCTATAAAAATACCATTTTTCACCAGGGTCTTTCCGAGGGACCACTGTCCATTTGCTTGGGGCCTTCCTTATCTGAGTAGGAGCCCAGCCGTCTTCTCCAGATTTGACCAGACAGAGAGTTTAGTGTAGCCTGATTATCCCGACTGGTACCTTGCCTAGGTCTTCCAATTACTGAGGACAAAACACATGGTCAACTCTGTAGGATCAATTTCATTTAATAATAAATCAGCACGGCTAATATGTTGAGTTTTGTTCTTGATTTATCGAGCTACTACCTTTAATTTTTCCAGTGAAAAGACTAACTATCATCTACCGAGAAGCTTCTACTGGAAATATTACTTCCAGAGATACTCAGTTTTAGTTCGCTGAACTTAGGATTGTTTTTCATAAGAGACAGTCCTTTAATACACTGTAATTTTCCTGTCTTGGTATTATCTAAAATTATATCGTACAATTAAGGCGGTTGTGCCATTTATATTAAGTTAATTATATCTATCTGTAAAACCCATGACAGAAATTTAATTTAATATAATTCAAACCTTATTATTGAACATTTCGCTTTGACATCGGTCAACTGAGCTCAATATTCCTTATTTGGTGCGGCTATATTTATTTCTATATATTTTATTCAGTAAATCCCTTTTAATTTAGCATTTTGGAGACATTTTAGAAGTCTTCTATATTCCAGCTGCCAAGGCAATAAGCTAAGCGTGGTTTAGTGGATATTTATTTCCAAATTTTAAGATACTTATAAATTGTTACATATTTAAGCAATGGTAACTGGGTAATATGAAAATATTCTTTTAAAGATAACTCCTCTCTTTAATTGACATCGAGGTAATTTATTGAGATTTTTGTATAGTAATTAGTAATGTTAATTTATTGATCAGAAACTTGCTAAAGTACCATAGCTAGTGCTACTTTTTGATTTGAAGTTTAATCGCAGCGAGTACCAGGCCTAAATTGTTTAATTGATATTTGATTAACTGCCACTTATGGCGTATATAGGTCAGCTTAAGTGATAATTCAATCTCATTCTAATTTTTTTTACTCTTTTTCACAGGGTATTTTTCTAAATTTTATTATCCGATTTTCAGACAGATAGAATTTCTAATAAATTTCGTACAGTAAAAATTTAGTGGCGCTCGCTCTAACTGCCATAAACTTTAAAACGCTCTTTAAAGAGAATAAAACCACAAATGACTGAGTGAGCTAGGCATATGGACCAGCTGAATGAGCAATTAGCGAATAAAGCTTGTTACACAATGGGATAAATTTGCTTTCTATACCACCGCATACTTCCCACCGAATCCAACCTTTGGATTTGACCTTTTTTCATTACTTAAAAGAGCCTACGATAATGATGAATGCGATACTTTTTTTAAAATGCGACCATATGAAAAAATACGTATTTATGATGTTAACAGTTTATATACTAAGGCCTACATAAGGGTTGCCACTCCAGAGAAACAGATTAGTGGTTATCAGGAATCGGGAATATTTCCTATCAACCGGAACAAGTTTACCGAAGATGATTTTTATAATTCACCTGAAGAGCCACTGGTCTGCCATTCACTTACTGTTTTGTTCTCAAAACACAACAGATGATAACATTATAACAACGTCTGTTCTAAGGAAACCTCTATTGCCGACAACGGAAAATATTCAGAGTGAACCTGTAAATATTCCTGTTGAACCGATCCCTGGTTGCTCTAAACATATCGACGTATCTTTTACTAATGTTATTGAGGTACCAAAAGTTAAAAAGAGTGTTAAAAATAAATCTTTAGGAGGCAGAGCGAAGTATCGCTCTGAAGTTCTTACCTCAACAACTTATAAGTTGCAATTGGAGGAACAACATGACAAAAAACAGATAAAATAAAAAATGCCGGAAAGATTAATAAACCTAAAACTACAAAAGAAACAACCAAGTAAATAATAAAAACAGGTAAAGGACAATATTTGAGTCATCAAGTGCCGAAGAGAGCATTAGTGACAAAGACCTATATCATGACAATGAAATAGATGACATTACTCGAAATTATTCTTGTGGACGATAATGATGGTGAATCCTGTAGAGGAGAAGTGCCAAATATGGAATACCATTTTGTTTTTGCTTCGTATTTTTTTTCGTGTTTTAAAGGAAGCTTTTGGTTTTTTTTCAGAAATATATTTTAGTATTTTATTTATAAGGATTTAATGTTAGAAACGAGAAATTTTGTTTAACGGTGTGCTTAAAGAATAATCTATGAAAACGGGGAATTTTGTTCCTAATGTAGAATATGTACCTAATATGGTATATGCTATAATCCTAATATGGAATAGGGTAATGTGGATATAGGTAGGCAAATAATGCAATTAAAAATGAAACAGTATACATTTTAAGACATTTTTGATTACTTTAAAAGAATGCTTTTGCAGTTTCTTTCATAAAATTATAAAATAAAAAAGTGTACCTAATATGGAATATTCTAAAATAGGAACAGCTTGCTATTCCATATAAGGTACCCTGCCATCTTTATTTTCTTTTACCAAATTCACGCGTTTACAGTAAGGAAAACTTACATTGCAATATCAGATACGTAAACTTAAGTTATATAACCACGCAACACACAATCAGGTATTTCTGAGTTTATTCTAACTAGGTATATCGAAATTTCGAATACATACCTTAAATAATTTACGATGTCGCGTAAACACAAATCGGAGTGAAAAATGACAACACCTACGCTCAACGATTTATAAACGCCTGAGAGCAGTCGCATCTAGCCGTATCAATGTATTGGCGACGTTGGCGTTGTGGCGGTATTGCCACACTTGAGTTGTTCAATTTTAGAGTATTCCATATAAGGAGCGTATTCCATATATGGCACTTTTCCTCTATTATTTGTGGTGACTACGGGAAGAATGAAATGTGGTTCAGATATGTCGACTGTGGAGGGTGGGCATATAAATGATGCAGCGGTGCAGAAATGCCAGACAACTACAAGTGTGACATTTGCATTTGATCCACTTTTTATTGTTTTTTAAATATTTAACGTTAATTTTTTTAAGTTAGTTTAAGTTCCTTTTGGTTCTTCTTAAGAATTAGTTTTTTTTTTATTATTATGTTAAGTTCAACACAGTACATGTTAATTTAAGTTTAAGCTCGATTTTGTTTCATTTTTAGAACCAGTTTTTGTGCTGTTAGTAAAATATAATACATAAATATATCCTTATATTTGCATTTTAAAAGCAGCAATATGTGTTCGGATTTACTCTGTTGTTTGGCAATACCCTCAAGTATCGGGTAATCGTGATTTTCTCCAATTTTTTTAACCATAAATATATCGTTTTTAAGTTTTTTTTTTAATCATTTTGGTACATGAGGTGCGTCAAGTACTAGTTCGACTTAATCAAGTGCATCTCCGTTCTTTTATAAAGTTTGCAGTCCGATCAAAAAAAAATCCGTTATGTGTTCGCAATTCCCCGTCGTTCCCCTATTTACCGATATTACTTTTGTTGCCAAATTTAAAAATACTTTGGCTAAATCACAGGTCATATTTCAATAATTTGAAAAAGCGGAAAATCAGGGGCGTACTTTTTAAACAAAACGGTCTGAATACTATATCTATGTCTATATAAATTTGCATTTTCTAAAAAACAACATAAAATTATTAAATATGTAATCATGAAACATTTATTTAGAGAATAAAATTAGAGCTTCATTTTTATGCAACCTGATAAAGTAATCATCGACAACGCCACTGCACTTTTATTATCTGGTAAGAGTAGGTGAATGGTAATGTCTCAGTCAGGTGATATTTATACTTAACTTTACTAAATATACAAAGTCATTAATTAAAATTTAAAAGAGGTATGTTAAATATTTTCACTGTATCTGGTGGAAGCTAGATCGTAATACGGAAACAGAATTGTTGCAAGGACAAATGCAAAGCATGTATCTGTCCAATATATAAATCAAATTTAACGGAGGAAACACACCTACGAACTTACAACATGGGAAATACTGGGTGTCCTTTTAACCGGACTATATTTTTAATATTAAAATAATCTCATCTCTAGTTTTGGTTTCTTAATTTTCATTCTTTAACATTATGTAATTTACTAATAGCCAATGTTGTAAACAAGGGGCTATCGAAACGTGGAACACGTAAAATTATCATTGTTTCTTAGCTCCACACCGAATAGTTGGGTTTTAAATTTCTCTCCAGTGCCATTGTCAATATGATAGCTTATGTAAAAATTTTAATGTCTTTAATAAGTATTGATTAATTAGAATTCTTATATCTTCGGTATTCAGGTTATAATTTTGTGTACTAGCCTAGTGGTTGTTTGGTTCTATTTAAAGTTTAAGTGCCTGTCTATTTAAATCCGATATTTAAATGGAAAATTGTTTAATCCTTCAATACGACTCGACGCGACGTGTTCTATAGCCAAATATGAAAAAATACTAGGATTTTTCTTAATTTTATTTTTTTAAATATCGTTAAATTTATACTAATGGAATATATACACATGAATAAACTGAGATAATATGGGCGTGAACATAAACGGAGAACTATTTGAAATTTGCGGATGACGTGGTTTTAATATCAGCTCCTATACTATGGACAAAGCAAAAGAGATGTTGGAAAGATTCCACCGGGCGTAATATCTCGAACTCGCAACTTATGACAACTTTGGTTGTTGGAAGTTATTGAGGTAGCATCCCTACTTAGGTCATGAAATTCGAATTGGCCGAGACAACCAGACATGGGAGATTAGCAGAAAAATAGGCCTCACTGGAGCAGCAGCGTTTAGGAGACACTTAAATCTGACACCTCTATGTATCTGAAGTGCAAAACCTTCGACCAATATCTCCTGCCCGTCATGACCTATGGAGCTGAAACCCTAACCCTAACTAAAAAATCTATATTTAAGATACTAAATAGCCCATGCAGAGAGGTGCGGGATTGCAATCGAGGAAATAAAATGAAGAGAAAGTGGTATGAACTCAGAAGTGCGATTAGCGTCTTTAAAATGAAACTGTCAAATTTCCAAAACAACAGTTCAACTGTGGATCAAGACAATAAGCTAATGGAGACCACAGTAAGAGGCTTACAGATGCAAAATATGAAAAAGCCTACGATTTTTGTCAATTTTATTATTTTTGCTTATAATATTAGGAACCTTGGTTCCTATAATGGATATACCAGGACACACCAGGTTTATTAAAAATTGCATATAAAATATGGAACATCTATTTGGTGTTATTAAAATTTCATTACTAGGATGAGAAGAAATGCATATAAAAATTTAAGACTTAAAAGGAGAACTTGAATTTTAAACAAGTAGAAAAAGTGGTTATTCATGTTTATCGCATCTTGAACATACAAAACTAGGGGTTTTCTCTTTGGGAGAATTTCCTGTGAATTCAGGTGTGGCATATTGTGGCCAGTGGCGGACATATCACCGGGCAGTTCGGTACGCCGCCCTGGGGCCCAAGGTTCAGAAGGGCCCCACGATGCCTTAACTTAGTTTTAAAATATACAAGGGGTAGGGGCCTATAAATATATTTTACCCTGAGATCCACGCGTTCCTAGATCCGCCGCTGATTGTGGCACTGCCGCAAATCTGCTTGTCCCTTTTATAAATTCGCTTGTAGAAGGTTTATTGCGTTGACCAAGTGGACCACTTTTCTGAAGTTTGCTCGTAGAAGGATTACTGCTCCGAATCAGTGCCAGTTTCTTTTTTATCTCGTAATTGGAACTGACTTTCTTGCCTGCAAAACAGCCCTAGTAACCTTTGACGCTTTATACTTTTACTCTCTTTTGATTTTCTAGACCTCCTCTGCCATCTGCATCTTATTCACTAGAACTACTTGAATATCGCCGTTTTTTTTTTAGTTACTAGGGAGGGGGCAACCTTTCTTAGGTTTTTGATCCCAGTTCTTGTGATAGCCGCGACAGCAGTTGATCGTTCATTTACTAATGTTTCAGTATTAGACTTTTTGCTAAAACACAATGAATAAGCACTATTGAATTAATCACGGTTTGGTCTAAAGCTTCTTCACACAGTAGGTGGGGTAAAAGCTTTCGGCGAGACTTGTGAAAACACAATACCGTAGTTAGATCTGGTTAACTTCCTCTGTGAGAAAGCTTCCTAATACCTTGCCAGTTCTTCATCGCAGTGGTACTCGAACGATCTAAAGACGGATTTGTCAATAGGCTGAAGAACATGTGCACAATTACTTTGAAGACAAAAAGTATGACTTGAAATATGTCGGCGTCGACAGTCTGGACTATATTTGCGTCTAAATGCGATTTAGCTGCATCGAAAATTAGCAGTGTCTTTTCGATACCGAGCAGCCTTATATTCAGCAAAGTGCTAAAATACCTTGCCCGTCGTAACTGTTGAACTGGGTGACCTAGCTGATAAATTGTGGTTTATTTATTTGTCATTTGAACAGAATAACTGATGGATCTACATCATTGACACAAGGGACGATTGTCACATTCCCTCCATGTTCTGATGCAAAGTAATGGACGTTTTTTACATCCTTATCAAATACGTCTGTGTCTCTACGCGTACTTAAACGGCAACCTCGTCCACGTTGTTTATTAAGTGAGGTTTCTCAAAAAAATCCAATTTTTTAAAAACCACTCAGTGGGTCAAAATAGTTACTGACGATGAGCTTATTTAATTTCGATGCTCGCGCGGGGTTTAAATTTTGGCTCTTTTTCTCAATTTCTGGAATAATTCTAGCCATTGTCTTCCAGTTAACTCTTAGAACTTTGCCGGTTAAAAACATGCCGATTTCCGCCAATCTCAGTATTCTGGCCGTCAATTGTTTTCCTTCTCTGCCATTAAAATTGATGAACGACTCAGTTTCTTAATTAACGGCTAAATTTAGCCTGAATCTTAAAAATGCAAGTGTTTTTTTCTTGATTTTGGGCATGCCTTGTTTGGTTTGGTTTGGTTGCGCCCTCTGAGCGAGCGAAGCGAGCCGAGGGCCATGCGTGCTACTATTTTTTACCGTTTATTTTTTACCATTGTGCAACACCAACGCAAACAATTTAATATTTGCGCTACGTTTTTCGCTCCTGTTTTTTAGCCCTACTTTCTGTCACAATATGGAGCAAAAAATGCTAAATGGAATGACGTACCTTATTTTGATATGCCTTGTTCAACACTTCTCATGGCTCGTTTCAAGGTATCTTCACTCCATAATGGTACCTATTCTCTTAATTTGGCATCCTTGGAATTATTGTAAATTATAAGTATAGAAACAGATCTTTTACAAAATTTAGGTTATGAGATCAAAGATGTATTAAGAAATAAATAATTAAAACCCTTGGCATCGAACCTATGTATATAGTCTGAAGATATTATTTATTATCTTTAATAAGTGATACTTTGTTTCCTTTTCACTGTGTGAGATAAATGAGTAAGCCTATAATCTATTACTCTGTCTTAATTATCGTCATTGTCATTGCAAGAGTGATGAGTTCGGACTATTTTATATGGTATATTATTATTTATGTTTTAAACGGTTTATATATATTAGGTTTTTCGTTCATAGGTTTATATTCATTGCTGAACAATATAGTGTGGGTATTGCGTTTATTTCGAGAAATAAATTATTAAAATTAGTTGGAATTTTATGCATTATGGAAAGAATAGCAAAACGAATTGTACGTGCTGGTATTACTAGAACTTTCGATCCTAGTGGTAATAAGACTCGGCACTGGTGTTAATGCGTAAAGTCGATTTTACACACTGTTGTTAAAGATGTTTATTCCCTATGCTCCTTTACCTGCACGAGAGGGCCGCTAAGTGCGTTCCTCCGAAGGCCCCCAAGGCCGCCAGTCCGACACTGTTTATATCTAACGAAAGGAATAGTATTTTTAAAGATATGTGACTGATTAATAAAAACAGCACAGTAGCATATGCAATACCTAAGTGCTCCTTTGGACGGCATGTACAAAACTTTGTCAAGTTTAATGTTCAGTTTCAAAGGAGAGTTCTATTATGCATTAATATGCAGCAGTTTTTACAGCAAAACATTACAGTATCAATTATTCTCAAATAAAACTGAAAACACTAATTTGAAATCTAATAAAATTGGCGTCAATGACGCATGACGCATTGACCTTTGAATAAAAACTAATACCATTTGTTAATTGTTAAGTAATTTCTCATTATAATATCACTTGGAGGTGATCCCAGTTAAATGGTATATTTACTTAAACAATTAATACAATCGAGCATTACGAAGTTTACGGAGCATTTACTAAAGAAGTCAATGTTAAGACAGATCATTGCACAATCGATCAGAAAAATGTAGCGCCTTAGTAAATCAATTATGTTCGTGGTTTCATGCTCAAATGAATGGATCTCCTTTATTGTTTAATTAAATATCTGGTTGTCTAGGCAAATTACCGAATGATTACGTCTTTAATTGCATCTTTTTCTCGGGTGTGGTTTATTGTCAAATTGGTTTCTTCGTGTTTAGCGTTTCTTATTCTGTGGCAAGTGTTTATAATTTACATAAACATACAGCGACAAATTTTTCCCTTTGCTATTTATGTAAATCACACTATTGGTATGTTTGTTACAGGTTATTAAGTAAAATTTAAATAATATTACGGTTTAGATGGTGACTCTGATACTTTAGTAAAAGTCTGTCCGGTATTGCCGTAATAATAATAATTCATAATATTATGAAAACTGAATGAAAAAGATACCACGGAAGGATAACGTCCTAAAATTTTTGCCAAATTTACAAGAGAAGGATAACACGATCGTAAATGAAAGAATTATACCTATACTTCTAACTGCAAATGCTTAGTTTTTACCTTAGAAAATATATCGGATATATATTTTTGTTTAACTTCATTCATATTAAAAAACGTATATAAAAAAGAGATATACCTTCCTAGTTCTCATTATTTATCAAAAATATCAGATGCTTTTTCCCGGAATCTTTCTCATCTCTTTCTAAATACGTGTAAAATCCGTGATCTGAAGAAAGTATAAAGTCTAAATAGAGTTTTGGATATATTTTTTTAAATTAGAGGAAACTTATTATTGACAATTATTGGGTTAGCGCACCGATATGTGCTTTATCTATAAAATTAATAATGTTTGTACTTAAGTTTTCAATATTGTGAGGGTCTTGATAGTTTTTTTTTTAAGTTGGAAATATAAACAACAGTCCCCAACATTTTTACAAGAACACGGAACACAAATATTCTTGTTAAGGTGGGTTTAGACCAAACGAGCCAACGCTCATTATATCCCCACTCAATCCATTTTTTTTTGGGTAGACAGAGACACATAATTCTTTCGTTGCTCTATCTTTGTTCGCGGAGATTCTATTAAATGTCCTAAGAAGGCTCGCTGGCTTGATTTAAATGGGGCAAGAGCGTAGGGACTAGGGACAGTTGACATTTGCCTAGAGCCTAGAGCGTTCTTTCGTGTTCAGACGTGCTCGCTCCTTGAAGCAATCTCTTTAAGGCATTCTTGTGTTCTAGCGATTTGACCGAATAAATACATCATCTTTTATGGATTGGTCTCAAGAAAAATGTCTAGTCATGATAGAAACCTACCATATTTTGAGATGTCTATGGAATCCTACTTTTGAACATTATAAAAATACAACTCACAAGCACGATAGGGGGGAAATAGTAAACTTGCTAGAATGTGGTGTCGAGGAAGTAAAAAAAATGATGGACTCTCTTTAGGCGTCTTGCCGCGAAAGGCGAAAACGATTTACACAAAATCAGGATTGGTGCTGATTGCACTTATAATTTAAAACGCTTTGCATTTAAGAGTTTGCACTTCTTGATGGATAAATATATGCCGAGGAAAACATTCTTCACAAACGAAAATAAGGACGGTGAGTATTTGTTGAAATGCATAATTTAATTAAGCAAAAAAGCTTTACGTACGCATATCTTTTTGTAAAGAAACATTAAAGGTCCATTTATAAACTCGTAAAGTTCATAATGTTGAGGTTGGATAGTTCATAGTTGGTGAGGGTCAGAGTTCGGAGTTAATTTTATGACATTTATAAACATCACCAAGAAGTTGGGAAAGTTCATATTTGATTGGTTAAAACTCATAACCAATAGAATTTCGGACATTAAAATTTTTTATAGTCCTGGTGACCGAGATTGTACAAAAATGGATAATTTTGAACTGATAATATATAAAAAGAGTGACAGACCGCCTAAAAAATAGAGATATCACCATAATAATGGGGGACCTTAATTCTAAAGTCGGACAGGGAAGAGATGACAACACAGTTCGCGAGTTTGGACTTGGAGTAAGAAACGATACAACAGTTTGTGGAATTTTGCAAAGAGAATAATCTATGAATTATGAACACATTTTTTACATTACCAAAAAGGTGATTATATACCTGGAAAGCACCGTCAGACAAGCAGAAAAGAATCGTCAAGAACCAGACTGACTATATCACTATCAACGAAAGATACCGAAACATGGTCAAAGCAATGAAAACACTGCCGGATGTCGACGTACCCTCAGATCTCAATCTACTGATGGGAGAGATAAGACTTAGAATTAAAAAGATCAAACAACAACAGCCATCTAAGAGATTGGACACAGAGTACCTACAAGCTAGTCAAACAATAGCAAATACTCTAGAAAGCAAATTTGAAACATCAGAAAACCCTCTAAGCATAGAAGATCACTGGCAACATTTTAAAACAGTAATCCAAACAACAACCTCAGGCAGACAGAGAGCAGTTAAGAAGAAACAACATTGGATGAATAACGAGATCTTAAACTTGATGGACGAAAGGCGGAAGCATAAATCCAGGATAAAGAAAAGTATAACTCCATCAATAAAGAAATAAGAAGAAAAATACGCGCATCAAAGGAAACGTGGTTTGAAGAAAAATGCTCCGAAGTAGAACAGCTGCAAAGAAGTCACGATACATTTAACCTGCACAAGAAAGTAAAAGAGATGGCAGGCATAGTAAACAAACGAACCAACAACCATGTCGATAAGGATGGAAAGCTAATTGTGGACGAGATGGACGAGTTGAGCAGGTGGAAGGAGTATGTCGAAGATCTATTTGCAGACGAGCGAGACAAGATAGAAACAAAATCTTGTACAACTGGCTCGACGATAACATATACAGAGATAGAAAAAGTTATAAGAACATCAAAAATTGGAAAAGCGACAGGCCCAGACGAAATCCCAACAGAGATGCTCTAACTCCTTGAACTTAAAGGCAAACAGTCACTTATTTACCTCTTTAACAAAATATATGAGACGGGAGAGATACCTTCGGAGTGGCTGACATTATCCTTTATAATGATCCCTAAAAAACGAACGCGAAAGAATGCAAGGATTATAGGACAATACGTCTAATGAGCCATCTCTTGAAGATCTTTCTTAGAATAATACATTCCAGAATATACAATAAGGTGGAAGAATATATTAGTGATACGCAATTTGGATTTCGAAACAACTTGGGAACCAGGGAGGCACTGTTTGGAATGCTGGTTTTAGTACAAAGGTGCAGATATGTTGGACAGCCGTTTTACATCTATTTCATAGATTTTGAGAAAGCCTTTGATAAGGTGAGGTATGATAAGCTGATTAAGATTCTGCAACGAGTAGGCATAGATGATGAAGACCTGCATATCATTACAAACTTGTACTGGCAACAACAAGCGAATATTAAGATAAGCCAAAACACCTCGGAAACTTTAAAAGTAAGTCGCGGGGTGACGCAGAGATGTATTTTGTCACCTCTATTATTTAATCTGTACTCCGAACACATATTCCAAGATGCACTAGATGAGATTTTAATAAGCTTAGGTATGCGGATGATACCGTACTAATAGCCAGCACACGCGAAGAATTACAAGAACTAATTGATAATGTACAAGGCAATGCGACGAATACGGCCTGAAGCTTAATACGAAAAAAAAAAAACAAGTATATGATAGTAAGCAAGGTGCCTATAGACGAACCGGCAATTACAGCATATGGTACACAACTTGAAAAAACAGAAAACATCACATACCTGGGTTCTAATATGAACAGCAACTGGGATATAGCAAGGAAATTAGAATACGCATTTAAAAATCCAGAGCCATTTTCTTTAAGTTGAAGAAGGTCCTATGCGGTAAAAATATTGGTCTGAAACTTAAAGTAGACCTTGTAAGATGCTACATATTCACAGTACGGTTGTACGGGGTCGAGAGCTGGACACTGACGGATACGTTGCCGCATAAACTTGCAGCCTTTGAGATATGGGTGTATCGCAGAATACTACGCATAAGCTGGGTAGACAGAGTAAGTAATGATGAAGTCTTAAACCGCCTGACGAAGGAGAAAGAAATTATTAAAACAATAAAAGCTCGGAAACTAGAATACTTTGCCCATGTGATGCGACACCTAGGACGATACAACATATTACACCAGACCTAATAATACAAGGTAAAATAGCCGGACGAAGAGCACCAGGCCGCAGAAGAACATCGTGGCTCCGAAATCTGAGGGACTGGTTCCATAAATCAACGACATCTCTGTTCCGAGCAGCCAGTAACAAGATAATGGTAACTAATATGATGGCCAGCATGATGATGACCAACGTTCGTTAACGGACCGGGTACAACAAGAAGAAGAAGAAGCACTGATGCATCAATATCCTTAATTTTACTCCATTTTTCAGATTCGGCTATTTCCACAAAAAAGTAACAATTAACAATAAAAACAAAAACAGCTGTGCGACTTCAAATGTCAAATAGGCTATTGACAGCGATCACGTGCTAGTACAGTGATTTTTCATTGGTTGGAACGAACTTTCCGAACTCCGAATATAAAATTTGGTTATCTCGGAACTTTGCGAACATCCTGAAAATTAGCGAACTTTTTGCCAACTGAGTTTATAAATTGAACTGATCGATTTCATTGATTCATCTTGATCTAAAATTTCAACTCCCAACTGAGTCTCAACATTGCAAAATTTTCGAGTTTATATATCCAGTGTAACTGTTAACCTTATTGTTAACTTTAATGCCAATTTTTCCTTTTATAACTGGTTGGGTACTTTTTGCTTTGTTTACATAATTGTAGTTACGTACCTAAAGATTTTTAGTTATACTCACATTTAAAAACATTAGATATTCATGGAAATTATGCAACATTATTTTGCCATGGCAAATAATCAGTGCAACTAAAATTGTTGGACAATTTGTGCCGTATATGTTCACAATCTATAGTATGCCTTCCACCAGCGTTGCGCAATAGGAAACATGATGATAAAGGTCTCCAATTTGTCCACTGGTCTATACAGGATGCTGGAAGCTTTCCGATTCAACAGATAATTATGTAGGCATACAAGTCGGGGTGATGAGGGACGCTTTATCTGGTTGCAGTAACATAGGTTTTCGCAATACACGAAAAACTACTGAAAGTATGTCAAACGCATTTTCTACTATGCCTCTTGCTCTTGATAAACAATAGTTATAAATTCGTTTTGGGGATCCCTTGGCATGTTCACCACTATACGGAAACGCGTCATTTGCTACAAGTTGTATTGATTGTTGTCGTCCCGGAAAGCTTTGGTCATTAGGCAAATTTAATTAATTATTTTGTAGACTCTGATTGAAAGAAGTGTTTCTGAAAACTCCATCATCTAATATTCTTCCCTGACAACCATGACGCATTCGGAATCAACAGATTTCAGGATATGAATATACTTTAATAAATTATATTAACACTATTAAATAATTATTTATTTGTGTCACTTACTTTAACGTAATCAACCAATGTTTCTATTATCGCAGCACATACTTCAGAGATAGTATTGCATATTGTGGCTTTAGATATTTTAGAAAAAAAAACATTAGGCTTGCATAAGAATTTCCAGTTGCTAAGAACCTTAAAGTCACTGCTAGCCTAGCATATGCTGGAATCGAATCTCTATAATTCGTATTTGATTTACTAATGTTGTCTTTGATCAGAGAAAATAAGTAGTTAAAATCCTGTGACACCATTAAATAAGAATTTTTATATTGACCACTTTCTTCTTGTTATTGCATGCCCACCATTGTATCCCCCATATTATCCAATCTCCTTCTTCGAATTTTATTCCTCACCCACCAACGCCTATACTTTTTTCATATTTTTAAGTAATTGAGACAGAATGATAAATCTGAAACTTGCAATCACAATATCATCAGAGACCGGCCACAAACACTTGATGAATGAGCAATGAGTGCTCGTTCGCCTGATCTATACATCTCTAGAGCAAGTTCAAGAATTCTAGATTTTGTTGTTGTCATTCTTGCACCTTGGTAGGTATTCTTTTGATGTAAATGATAAAAATGAATTATCGTTTACACCAAAAAAGCAAAAGTTCTAGCTCTTGTTCTAGCTCTAGCTTTTTGTTCATTTGGTCTAAACCCACCTTTAACTTTTGAATATCATTCTTCAGGTAAGTTGGAATCAAAGTGCACTTTTCTTTCTTGATAATAGAAAAACTTTAATACTTAAAATCTTTGATAATATATATCTTCTTCTGGATATGACAAATGTGTTTTGCATATAGGCCGATTCGCATCATGCACGCATCTCTGCAATTTTACTCCCATCATCCGATTTCAAGATTCTTCAATGTACAGGCTACAGACTTGCGCGTATATGCGTGCTAGGCATACATGCATACGTTTTTGTTGCCTTTGGTTACCTTTTTGGTAAGTTCTTCTTTTTTACATTAAAATCTAAAATGTTTTGTTGGTAAGTCCTTCATTTATGCTAAACATAAAATATCTAAACGTAAAAGAAAAATTACTGAAGCCACCATAAATATGTAGTGGTGACTTTGGTCAAAACTTCATGCAACTTAGGGAAAATAGACCATGTCATAATATTCGTGCAGCAAAGTGCGGTCGGATAGAAATATTGCAATTTTGCTGCTGAGTTAAAAATGCACGAGAAAACGCATGAATGCGGATCGGCCTTAAGAAAATTTCTCAACACTACGTAGTTTTTAATACAACGCAGTTTTTTTTATATTAACATTTGCAATCACGATGATATAATATATTTTCGGTTCATTAATTATTGTTAAATATCAGTAGCTTTAAAGCCTGGATGAAAGTAAATGAAAGTAATTAGCTCGGCGTTGATCATATAGCTCAAGCTCAAAACCGTTAATTCAAAAGTAGCTTCGATACTTATCTTTTTGTAGTACATGAATACAGGCAGTTTTAAGTGTGCAAATAATTCTTTAAAAAACTCACTAACCAGAATTAAAATTTATAAACTCTTCTAAACTAAAGCGTCTTTTGCATCATATTTCATCAACAATTACCACAATAAAGCTTCATTCGGTCATCATATTACCACAATAAAGCTTCATTCGGTCCTAATAAAAAACAAGATGTGTATAGGAAGAAAATAGATAAGAATTACTTGTCTAAAACACTAATTAAACGAACTTTGTTAGATTGTAATTATGATTCCATACATAGCGTAATCAAATATATAACTTGTGAATAGCAAATCGTTATATGAACAACGTAGACTTGACTGAATCAGACTCGGTAAATACATGAAATTGAAATTTCATCCAATCCCATAACGAAGACCGAGCTTGACATATCAGCCTGAAAAGCAACTGCAAAAAGAACAGAAAATAAATTCGAAAATCAATTGAAACGTGTTAACATCCAGATATTATTAATACAGAGAAACTAAAATGCGCGTTCTTTCACAATAATAGGGACAAAGAGTATACCATCTAAGGTTGAATTTTATACTCAAGCCTGCTGATGAGATGCTCTTATCTGGGCCTAATAGGGCAGTAAGAACTGAAGAGGTGTATACAACTTTTTTGCTCCATAGAGTGCTCCTAGCTTTTGTGCTGCGGTCTTGGCGATTTTGGCAACGTCGTTATGCCAAGGTATGTTATTTTCTACGCTGACGCCGATCAAACTAATGAGACCCAAGTGTTTGTCCTGTCATTGATAATTCAGTGCTTGCTTTTTTGCGAAGTCAGTTGCTTGAGTCTTTCCTGTGTTACACACGATATTATTTTCCTCAGTCCCTTCCAAGATGGCCTTCATATCCTCATTGATGCCAGCAACCTGATTTTCTCGCACACGTTGAGATCGAGCAGCGGTCATTGGTGTCTGCGACATGAACTAACCCAAACTAACCCTTGAGGAACTCAAATGTTGATTTTAAATTCCTCCGAAAGATGTGCATCAGTACCAACCTGGAGGCTTCGATCTTTTAAGAAACGCCATAGAAGCAGTGCTGTGGTAGTCGATATGCTGTCAATTTGCTTAACAATGTCACATACCATCGTTTCGTATATAAACAGCTAATCCATAGATATGTCGAAATCGGTAGTGAAGGTCATATCAGGGTATATCCACATGAGTAGTGCTTGATTTCACTTTTGTTCCTGATAGAGTTAACATATGACGCTTAGTAAGACTAGATTTTATGGGAATTATAGGTGTTATGAGGAAGTCACCTTGAGAAACTTACTAGGTTGCCGCCTCTACCCTTATTTCTGGAGCACGATGCCTTGAGGTGTGTACCCTGAATCTTTAGTGATGATGGGCAACATATTGCTCTCGATTAGATTAAGTAGACTCCACATCCCCGTCAGGGATGCGTGATTGCGTAAGGATCGCAGCCCACTTCCCGTTGATGGGATCGCCTAGTTGTCGGACGGCTTCAAAACCGATAGTGGCATGTACTCTAGCGAGAGTGTACGTAGGGATGAGACTTGCTTAAGAGTCCTCAAAGAGAAGAATATCTATACTTTCTCAGATAGCAGAGAAGATTTATCAGCTTTTAAGTCTGATATAGTTTATTCTGCACTGATGTCCGAGTGTAAGGACGCCTTAGAAGTCTTGGCCGGGAATAATAGGGTCAGTCTTGTTGAAGTTCTTGTACACTCGAATGCTACAAAAGATAAAAGAATAAAACTAAAATGAAAACATTTTGCAAACATTACAAAAAAACGGATCAAATTATATGACTAATACCTAATGTTGCCACCTCTACTGCCAATTAGATCAGCAACGTTCAATACATTCCAATTATGAGATTATTAATTGTGTCTTGGGTTAAATTGGTCCAATTCTTCCTGAGCGGCAATTATGAGCTCGTGGCTCCTGGCTTTTAATATAATCCCAAGCGTATTGTATGGAATTCATGTCTGGGATTATGGGAGCTAGTCCAAGTGAGTAATATCACCCTAATCCGGAAAATCCTGGCTCTATCACCGTCAATAGGTATATTAGAATATCTACTGACGGTGGCTCTGTGATGCCGAACATTATCATCCATAAGGATAAAATTGCGATTTTCTGTGTTAGTGCATAAAATATTGGTCTTTTCCACATAAAAATGAGCATTGATTATTTGTGGTGCATGAAAAAACTCTACACCACAGTTGCCTATCAGACATTTCGATATCATGGCGCAGATGCAAGAGCTGTATTTAATCGGTTTTATCTTCCTGACTCCCTCCAAACTCTCAGCCCATTATCATCACTGAGTAACCCCGAGAGTAACCCAAACCTTGTGAATGTTATAATTCGCCAATCCGGTGATATCCAGTTTTAGAGCTCTCGAGCCAATTGCTTTCGTGGCAATTCTAGTCTTGGAACTGTCAATGGCCGTCGTCCAGACATTGTCAAGCTTGGTATTAACGCATCATATGTATGACGAAATTAAAATTGTAGCTTTCGGACTGGTGTTAAGCGATTTGTCCTAGCATACTGAACAATATAGCGATCTAGCCAAAAATTGATTACGGGAGGCAACATTACCAGTTTCTTCAAATGGCCGTACCACACGACTAACAGCCTTGAAAGGCGCTCCTTGTTCAAAGCTATAATTCTGGCTCATTCAAAAGCATAAATTGCAACTCCAGGCATTTTCGTTACTTTCAATACGACCGACCAGATGTGTTTCTAGAGAAATTAAAACAAGAGTCTCAATAATCCACGAGTAGATTAGACATTGGGATTATCTTATGAGAATCCGACGTTTTGTCTTCGAGGC
This sequence comes from Pissodes strobi, assembly GCA_016904865.1. NCBI lineage: Eukaryota > Metazoa > Arthropoda > Insecta > Coleoptera > Curculionidae > Pissodes > Pissodes strobi. The sequence goes on along the minus strand of MU182801.1, from coordinate 197,059 downwards.
ATCATCATCAACTTTCTTTCTTTAAATCCGAAATCAAGAGTCTCAATAATCCACGAGTAGATTTGACATTGGGATTATCTTATGAGAATCCGACGTTTTGTCTTCGAGGCATCATCATCAACTTTCTTTCTTTAAATCCTAAATTTATTTTTTTTTCGCTTTTCAGATAATATTGGCGTTATTAATATGAATATGTGTTTTTTTAATTTCAATTTTTAATTTTTTGTGAAATTGCGTATTTTGCTTTGGTGTAATTTTAAAGAGTTGATTTTTAGAAATTTTTATATTCGTATTTTAATTTGTTTTTTGTGTTAAGTGGAAAATTTTTATTTTTAATAAACATAAAAGTTGTAAAATTAAATATACAGGTTCGTTTATTTTTTACCCCAAAGCAAAATGAATAATTTTAAAAAAAATTAAATAAAAGTTAAGTATAAGAATAAACAAAATTAAACACATATTCATATTAATAACGCCAATATCATCTTAAAAATGATAAAAAAATTAAAGTTAGTATTTAAAAAAAGAAAGTTGATGATGACCCCTTGAAGACGAACTGTCGGATTCCAAACTGGATAACATTATTGAATAGAGCGGAAAAAGTGGCGATGCAAAAGTGCGATTCAATTTGAAAGCCGTTTTTAAATAAGCTCAGGAAAAAATAAAACCATTTTTCAATATTTCGTTTTTTTTTTCGGGTTGCTCCGGAAATACTCGGAGTTTTAAAACGTTCTAAACGACATTTTGTTAGCCACATAAATGCGCAATTTTGCCTTAATTTGACCGACACTGTATCTCTTACGATTTTCGAGTTCCCCCCGTACAGTAGATATTAGAGCAGTAATTTACAGAATAAATATATACAAATTTAACATTAACTCCAAATTTAAAAATAGTTAAAGAAATATTAATTATATTAATATAATTATTATTTATAATTAAAATATATTATCTTTTAGTATGCGATTTCTCAAGAATATTTGTTTTTTAGATTTTAATGGAAAAAAGATATCATTTAAAGGCTCTTTTCAATTATTTTGTCTGTCACGAGGGGTTCCGCAATGCGTCCAAGGGGACCTGAGTCTGTAATAGGTATATTCTATAGTGCCGCCTTCGCCGCCATGCTAAGGAATGCAACGAATGTGCGGCCAAGGATCTGTGGTGAACTACTCCAGGAATGTGGTAGACCTCTGGGAGATCCACCGCGTTGTAGGGCGAGGGCTTTCCTGGCTCTGAAGAGAGGGACATGATGCTTGTGACAGATCTCTTTACGGTGGTGGATGTACTCGGTACTTACAGGGCACTGTCGCTAGAACAGATATTTGCACCTGCTGCGGAATACAGGTGGCACTTATATCGATTTATTATAAGGAATTTTGAGGCCTTTAATTCCCATATATTTAGTAAGACATGCTGAGACAAAATTAAACAGGTGCAAATTTTTTTTTATAATTCGAATGGGATTAAAATTTTACAATTTTCTTAAGGGTATCTTGTTGAATTACCAACTTAGTTTTTTTTTTCCGATTTTACCATACTTTTTGTAAGTAGTGTATCAAGCTTAGATAGCAATAATGCGTGAACATATTGGCACGATATTATTCCTTAATCTGTTTTTAACTAACCCAAACTTATTACGCAGATGCGAGCTCAGTCATCAGATTAAATATACTTATTAAAATGATCATCACTTTTGTTAAGTCCTATAATATATTGTGCACATCGCCTGCGGCGAATTTTGGTACGTGGGGTTGCGACCATTTTTAAAAATTTAAAAAGGATCGCGAATAAAAAATGGTTTGGAACCACTGCTATAAATAGACTGTTAATATAAATCAAATATCGGATAAATTAATTAATTTCTACAAGCCTTATAATTAAATGCATGTAACAATACAATTTTTCGTTTTGTGGATTTTCGTTGCTGGTAAACCTTTCAAAAGGTAGTGTATTTCTTATCCAGATAAAGAGTAGACTATAGAAAATTTATACTAATTTTCAAACTTTATCACAGATTTATCGTTATGAATAATAGCTTGGATAAATTTTCATCAATTTTTAAAATTAATATATATCGCATATATTAAAAAATTAATAAAAAAATCAAGCCACTTACCAAAATCCAAATGAGCAAATTAACCAACACGAACAAAATAAATAATTTATATTTTAATAAAAGTTCTCACTGAAAATATTTAATTTGACAAAAAATATACTTGCAAAAAGATTCGATCCTTTTGACAAAGTTACTCAAATTTCTTGCATATAGGACCGAAGAAATGGTCTCCTTCCAGATGTTTAGAATAGGAGGGTGATGGAGGGCTTACAAATGAGATTTCAAATTTCTTTGGTTAAGTGTAGAGTACGACTTCTAATGCGCGATTTCTATTTAAACTGATTGGAATTTTGGGTCTTAAGTAAATGTACACTTGTCTACATGATAACTTCTACTTACCATCATTTTATTTGTTAAAATAGCACTATTTCATGCTATAAGTTTTTATAACAAAGCCTTTAATGATATTGATATCCATGGCCTAACAGCTGCACAATTTCTAAAAAGTATGAAAACACGTTTCTGTGCTCTTTCTGGGTTCTTTTTCTATTTTGTAAAATGTCGTATTTTTATTTTATGGCAGTGGCACACACACTAAAGGTAAATTCTATGGCGCTCGACGAGCGGTGTGTGTGCGAAGATGTTTATTGAAACGGTTCTTGAAAAGTTGTAGGTTGTAATTAGAGGGAAATAGATGTCATGGGAGTGAGTTTCACAGTGATGCAGTGCGCCAGACAAAAGAGTTCTTCTAAAGCAATGTTCTAGGTGTTTTCAGTTGTATGACGAACTGGTGCGCTCTTGCCGTCTGTCGTGACTGTATGACCGGCGTTGCCAGCTGCCAGGGGCGAGATGAGGCGGGCCAAATCCTGGGAACATCTGCCGTGAAAGTATCTGTAAAACAGAGACATCTCGGCCACATGTCTGCGGTCTTCCAGACTATCCAGATTCCGGGTCAACTCCGGGTCGCCGATGAGACGCACAGCTCTCTTCTGAATAAAATTCAGCAGCTTTAGGGTATGCTTTGGTGCGGCACCCAAGATGTGTGAGCAATATTCTAAGCACGGTCTTATTTGCGCTTTGTGAGCAAGAGAAACTGCTGCGATGTATAGAGTTTTTTGTTGCGAAATAGCGCACCAAGCTTCTGGGAGGCTGATTTTGCGATGTTAGCAACGTGGTCATGCCAGAACATATTGCTATTGACCAAGACACCCAGTAGTTCGATTGACGAGTATGAAGGAATGTTCGATCCTACCATAATGATGTCTGGGCCCGCCGTACTGGTACTCTTGGTAAACGTGGCTGCTTGGGTCTTTGCTGCATTGAACTGGACCAAATTTCTGTCGCTCCATGTTTGAACTTTCTCCAGGTCATGATTAATTGCTGTAACCTGCTCCTGTCTGCGGTGATAAGTAGTGACTCAAAATTTCCGGAAAATTTGAATGCTGGAAAAACACCGGTTTTTTTCCTGGAAAAATTGGAAAAAAACGGTAAATTTCGGAAAAATTTAATTTTTATTAAAAAGAATAAAAACAGTTTTGTTCCAGGCTTGCTTTAGCTATTAAATATTTTTCAATATTTAGAAAGGTATTGTATATATATTTTATAAAAAAATGCAGCGCGGAAATTAATTTATCGGTGAACCGTGAATCCCCCACATCTTTACAAATAGACGAGGCGGCACAATTTCAGTTGTTTCGTTGCTTGTTATAATTTTATGATATATACCACATACCTTTGTTGGCCGTATTAGGTATATAGGCATAGGACAGGAAAACGATCGTCTGCACTTTTCTATCGGCGCCTCTCAAAGCTGGCTATTGATTTTATTTCGGAAATTGCTCGTTTATTAAATTTGGATGTAGGACAAGTTATGGCCAATCTAGCCCACTTTAGAACCGAAACAGCATTTTTTTATAGAAATTCTCTATGGGAATCTGCAAACAACACCCATCCTGTTATATGGTGGCATGGTTTGTATACCTCACAGTCATTTATGCCAATTGCTTCCAGAATTTTAAACGGACCTCCCTCTTCCGCCTTATCAGAAATAAACTGGTCTTTACATGGTGTCATACATACCAATAAAAGGAACAGGCTACCAAAGGATAAAGTTCAAAAGCTTGTTGCCATTCAGTCTAGTTTAAAATTGGATAAAAATGACAAGCTCGTTTACAATCCAAGACCATATCCGCTTTTGGAACAGATTCATTTTAATGATCACGAGCAAGATGGCGAAGGAAATGTTACGGAAAAGGATTCAGACTCAGATATTTCTGAAGACATTCCCTCAAAGTCCTCGTACTCGGATACTGACAGTCAAGATAAAATTCCTTTAAGCGTTTTGGCGTTGGCTAAATAAAGTTTTTTATTACTTTTTTTGTTAATTTTACGTTTTGCATTTATATTATTTGTTATCTTCCACAGAGTAAATTTTTAGTTCTTGTATTTTTGCAACATTGCAAGTTGCAACTGTTCCTAAGAGTTTGTTCCAAAACCTGGGTTTTAGTAACGCTTTTTTTTGTTGTTTTTTTTACCTTTTTCCTTTTGTTTTAAACTATGTTTATTTTGTTAATAAAGATAAAGAGTTTTATTTTTATATTTTAAAATAAAAATAAGCATTTTTGTCCTTGTTTTTTACTTAAGCGACCTTCAGATAGTGCAAAAATATGGAAAAATCTACCCTTATCCCTTATATCGTTAATTAGGGATTTTTTGGGTTTTCAGTTAAATTTCTTCTTTTTCAATTTTTCCTTTTTTCTCAAATTTTTTTAAGGATTCAGTAAAAAACGGAAAAAAACCGTGATTTTTTTCCAATTTTTCGGGTTTTTTTCCAAACCATTGAATCTCTAGTGATAAGTCTCAGTCACTGGTAAAGGTTTTTTGATCTAAATTGGGAGACAAGGTTACTGTCATCTGCAAAACTGTAAACAGGATTGATTATTTCTTTCGGTCAGCAGGTCATTAATATAGATGAAGAACAGAGTTGGTGAAAGTACTGCGCCTTGAGGCGCGCTCGCGTTAATGGTGAATGTGTCTGAGGTGTGTAATGTGCAGAGATCGGTTCTTAAGGAAACTGGCAAGCCAGCTGCGAAGAGAGGATGGCAGTACGAAGGACGGTAGTTTGTTAACCCAAACTCTGTCGAATGCCTTTGAAATATCCAACCCAATCGCTTGAGACTCTTCGTAGTTCTCAATTGCCCTACTCCATATATCAGTGACATAGGCCAATATATCTCCTATCGATCTCTCTTTGCGAAAGCCGTATCGATAATCGATGATTATTCTGATATTTTCAAGGTACTTGAGTAGTTGCTGATTGACTACACGTTCCATGACTTTGGAAATTATGGGAAGCAAGGCAACTGGGCGATAGTTTGAGCGCGTGGATTTCTTGCATTTTTTTTGGAACAGGTTGCACTTAAGCGACTTTCCAAGAAGATGGGTATATCCCTTTTTGGTAAGACAGAGAAAAAGCCTGAAAAACGGGTGTTTGTGCGTTGGCGTAGTTCTTGATGGCAAGGATTTGGTCCGGTCCTGATGCGTTTTGCGTATCTAGTTCTGTAACGATTTTAGGAATATCACGGTGATGAAACTTGACTTCTGTCATGGTAGTATTGATGTTCAATATAGTGGGGAGAGCCTTGCCTTGGGGGACGCCTCAGGTAGAGTGCGATGAAAATATTTTGGCGAGCATGTTTGCTTTTTCCTTGGCTGTAGTCGCCGTGATGCCACGTCCGTCCGTCTGTCAAAGATGAGAGATACGTTTTTGTAAAATTATTACTTACTGCCTTTGCTACCAAGCAGAAATTCCTGGAGCCACTGGGGCATTGCAAAAGGTCATTCCTGGTCCTTTGATTGTGCGTGTCCTTAGTTTCGTCGATCACACGTTTGCATTCGCTCGTCGCTTCGACAAAATGATTGCGATTTTCAGCGGTCTGATTTTGCTGCCAGTACCTACTTGTAGGCTTGATGTTTCCTACCTACAGTTCTTTCGCATCTTCTGTCGAATCGAGGCTTGCCAAAGCAGACGTCAAGCCAAGGAAAATCTGGGTTAGAACTCCTTAGATCGTCCCAGTTTGCAGAATGGTAATGCCATATTTTGTGAGGCAATGGTGGATCCTTCTGTAGAAGTGGAAATTCAGAAACCGTTGTAATAAGTTTGTGGTGGGACGTGCCTTAATGGCGGACCAACTGTAATTGTGTACTGGTCAGGATTGGTGGTTAGAGAAAGATCCATGTGGGCGGCAAATTCGCCCCTCTCTTAGATTAGAGTTGGTTCGTCTAAAAGTTGAGTAAGACCGCAGCTGATGGCAAAGGCTTCAGCTTCTCCACTTTCGTTGTCGGTCTTGTTGTGATGTTTGAGCCAGTTGACATTGTGGGCATTGAAATCTCCCAGAACGATTATTTCTGAATTGTGGTGATCTACCTGTATTGAGTCAATAGTGGTATTTAGTGTTGTAAAAAAGCTTTGGTAGATATCGCTCAGAGGGCGATAGAGACAGCGTATAAACTTGGTTAATCCCTTGGAGGTGAACTTGTGGTGAATTTTGCATTTCTTTAATCAAGCCCTCGTGCCACAAAAAAGTGTCCCAACGTAAAATTCCATCTTGGTTTCCACCGGAGTTAAAACAGCTGTCAGTACAAAAAATTATGGCTCACAAATCATATAAAAACACAAGATTGACGACCAATTAAACTATAGTAGGCTTAGAACGGAATGTAAAAAATTATCTCGAATTTGTTATCTAAGATATGTAGAGGAATCCGAATTTAGTTTGACTGAAAATAAAAGTGTTAAACAATTTTGGAGTTTTGTTCAGAGTAAAAGAACTAGATATGAGTTACCACCCATGATGTTTTTTGAGAATAATCAGTGTCAGTTTGGACCAGATCTGCCTGATTTTTTTGCTGAATATTTCCGATCGGTATGTACCGAGAAAAATGTAACTCATCAAGATATTCCTTCATGTGATAATATTTGTGAATCTGACTTTACAATTTCTATATCAACTATTTAGTAGCTGACTAAAATTCGCTTAAGTAAGGGCCCTGGACCAGATGGCATTCCGTCGGTGGTTTTAAAAGCTTGTAGGTCTTTTATCCCTCGTCCACTATTTATTTATTAATTTTAATAAACCACTTTCCTCATGTATATTCACACTTCTGAAATTAAGCTACCTTAAACCTATTTTTAAAAATGGAAATATGGCGGATATCTGCAACTATAGACCCATATATGTAACCTTAGTGATATTCCTAAACTTTTTGAAAAAAATAGTTGCTAATTATTTAGGTTATATGATGAGTTTAACAATCATGGATGAGCAGTTTGATCTTTTAACAAGAAATCCACAGAATTAAATTTAATTACCTTTGTTGATTATCTGTTGGTCATCGTGGATGGGGTGGTAGTTCACGCCATCTACATTTACTTCTCTAAGGCGTTCGGCAGGGTTAATCATAGATTAGTGCTTGGGAATCTAAGAACAGCTGGTCTTCGGGAAAACTTGTTTGAGTGGGTAGCGAGCTACCCCACAGATCATGTTGTCAAAATAAATAATTTCACATATAAATATTATCCTAATCCTTCTGGAGTCCCGTAGGGATCCGATCTGAGTCCCTCATAGTTTATAATATTTATCAACGATATTGCAGAATGTTTTAGTCTCTAAATTTTTATGTTTCACTCATGATCTAAAATGCTATCTTGCTATTTCTTCTTTAAATTATTGTAATAAGTTTCAATCTGATCTTGGCAGACTTGTTGAATGATGTGATCTGAATGTGATGGATTTAAACATAGCAAAGTGTAATTCCATATTCTTTACTAAGAAATGAATTAAAACTGTACTCAAGTACAGGGTGTCCCATTTTCGATGATATTACGGTGTCTCACTTACGAGTAAAGATAGAGAGTTGCAGTTTTCGCAATACTGTGCTACTTTTTTGTGAAAAGAACGATCGTATAAACAAAATTTTCATAGCCCGCTTCGTTTCTGAGATACAGGGCGAAATTGAAAATAATGCATTTTGGGACCCCCCTCGTATCTACGTTATCCTTTAACATATCGCAAAGCTAAAAACTTGCTCTTATATACTTTTTTTACGTAGAACCCAGTGGCGTAATCAGATTTTTTGCTGTGAGCTGTCAATTTTTAGCTATAAATCAAACTTATGTTTTTTTTAATGGAACACCCTGTATATTTTTCTTTCGTTTGAATGGAAATTTTATAAGCTTTTCAAAAATATATAATACATGATATGTATTTGAAATAATAAGCCTAAAATTCTTAATTTCACAAAATATATCTCTATACGACACTCTTGATGAGTATAGTATAAGCATTATCTTTTAAATAACGTTATAAGTATTAGTAGGCAGAGATTATCAGAACAATGGAATGATCATTTTTTTATTGGCAAGACCTGTCAGTGGCAAAATTTATATTTTCTGTGTAATATTGTATTTTTTACGATGGCTCAAAGTGAAAATTATCAATATTTTGAAAAATATGACATGTTAGTCTGCTTTATACAGAGCAATGAAAACTCCCGTGAATCTTCTCGACTATTATTCAATATGTTTGTTTGAATATTTATTTACCTTTTGACTTATTTGGGTTTATTTTTTATTTAAGTATAATTTTAATTTATGGATATTCTGAAAGAAGACAACCTGGTCATTTAATGTTTTCCGGAATAAAGAGAACATGGAACGTTTATCCGGCCCCTACGAAAAACGTATAATAAGGAAAATGGCGGTAAGAGCGGAAGGTCCCTTGTTCTACCAATTTTTTTCTTTATTCCGGAAAACATTAAAAAACAGGATGCCTTCTTTCGGAATATCTATAAATTAAAATGATACTTAAAAAAATAAACCCAAATAAGTCAAAAGGTAAATAAATATGCAAACAAACTTATTGGAATATCGCTGAGAAGTTTCACGGAAGTTTTCATTGCTCTGTATAAAGCAGACTAACATGTCATATTTTTCAAAATATTGATAATTTTCATTCTGAGCCATCGTAAAAAATACAATATTACACAGAAAATATAAATTTTGCCACTGACAGGTCTTGATAATAAAAAATTACCATTCCATTGTTCTTAATAGTCTCTGCCTGCTAATACTTATACCGTTGTTTCAAAGACATTGCTTATACTATACTCATCAAGAGTGTCGTATAGAGACACATTTTGTGAAATTATGGATTTTAGGCTTATTATTTAAAATACATATCATGTATTATATATTTTTATAAAGCTTATAAAATTTCCATTCAAACGAAAGAAAAATATACAGGGTGTCACATTAAAAAAAAAATACAAGAGTGTCGTATCGAGACACATTTTGTGAAATTATGAATTTTAGGCTTATTTTTTAAAATACATATAATGTATTATATATTTTTATAAAGCTTATAACATTTCCAATCAAACGAAAGGAAAATATACAGGGTGTTCCATTTAAAAAAACATAAGTTTGATTTATAGCTAAAAATTAACAGCTCACAGCAAAAATCTGATTACGCCACTGGATTCTACGTCAAAAACTGTATAAGAGCAATTTTTTAGCTTTGCGATATGTTCAATTTCGCCCTATATCTCAGAAACGAAGCGGGCTATGAAAATTTTGTTTATACCATCGTTCTTTTCACAAAAAAGTAGCACAGTATTGCGAAAACCGCAACTCTCTACCTTTACTCGTAAGTGAGATACCCCGTAATATCATCGAAAATGGGACACCCTGTACAGCATAAAAGGCTCGCCTTTATTCCAAGTCTCTATTTGAAGTTACAATGGATTCCAAGCTCTCATTTGCTAATCACATTGAGACTGTAGTTTCAAGAGCACTGAGTGTGCTTGGCTTCATTAAAAGAACTACATCGGAGTTTACAAGAATTTCTGCCATTAGACTGTTGTATTGTAGCCTTGTTAGACCTTTATTAGAATATTGTTCAGCATTTTGGAAACCTCATTATATGTGTCATATTCATAGAATTGAACAAGTACAAACAAAGTTTCTTAGGTACTTGGCTTATAATTCAAACATTCCCCCTAGTGATGGTTATAGCTATGATTTTAAACTGCTACAACAAGCTACATTGAAGGTTAGAAGGGATCAGAGAGCTCTTAAGCATTATTAATTATATTGTTGACAGTCCTATTTTGATTTCGTCGGTGGGGCTCTCAGTTCCATCTAGAAATACTAGACCATGTAACATATTTCAGCAGCCCTTAAGGCCGCGTGTGGCAAGAATGGCTAATTCTTATTCTGACAATATTAATTTTTTTATGCCTGCTTTAACAGTTTTGTGAGAATTTTGTAGCATAGGGTGAGTTAGAAGAGTCTGATAAATAACAATAAATACCATAACAAATATATTTTTCCTTTGATTTGTTTATGACTTATGAGGGATGAATTATGTATTAGTGATATTTGGATGGCATTGTATTTTTAAGTTAAATTGTAGGGTAATTTAAGTTTAATAGTTCTATTGAGGTGATAACTTTGTAAAATTGTACTAAAAGTTGGTATGGCCAAATAAATAAGTAAATAAATATTGGGCGCAATTATTCTTGCATAAATAAATTTGCAAGTAGTTCCAGTAGTATTCAAATTTTAACAATAACAATTATGAATCATTGATCCTAGATAGTATACCAAAATGCATGTTATGTCCTCTAACATATTTCCTCTTTTTAAATCCTTCATTATAAATACAACAAGGTGTACAAATGTGACCCATTTTTGCTCCCGGAAGTAGTTGGCGTGCACCATCTCCACCTACATCTACACGTGGACCTGACCTTCACCGTCGTTCGGCACGTTGTTCTTCCGGCGTCTTAGACGTCCGTCGCGTCAAGCTCGACGTAGAATGGCCTCGAGTACGAGGCTGCCTATTCAATATATATAACTCTCCTCCACGAATTCGCCCCGCATCTGTCTGCAGCAGTTCACCCACCTAGTGCACCCATAGAAGTAGGCGTCCAACATCATGAGATTCGTAAGTGTCAAAGAAAAGCTAATTGAAGCTTTCTTTTAGTTGGTGCTCGTCAGTTTAGTGCGATTTCCCCGATCAAATTTTCGCTAGAGGAACGTTAGATGATATTATCGCGTGTTCTAGTGCTTAGTCTTCCTTGGATTATTTTTTTGGATTTATTTTGTGCATGGACGATGCGTTTTCTGGTGGTAAATGAAACCCATTTTAATATGTTCAGTGTGTAAGGCATATATTACTTATATATTGAGTATGTTAATTAACTATTTATTAATAAAAATAGAAACTTGAAACAATTTTCTAGAATTGTTTAATATTTGTAAAACATTTGAATATTTAATGCAACCTAAGCTGAATGCATCAAAAAGTAACTAATTTGTGAATTTTCATATAATCGAAATACAATTATAATTTAGTGAAATATAATAAGTTACTTTATCTAATAATATCTGATTACTTCTTACACAAATATCTAATGCCATTTCGAGGTTTTTTGCATGTAACCAGATTTTCGTGTCTCATCTAGTCAAAGTTGTATTTAAATCTTGAGCATCTTTATATGACCATAAATGATTTAAATAGCTAATAAAACTAGTATGATTTCACTCCGGATGTAAAGTAGCAAGTTTAAACTTTTGGTTGGATTTATCATAATATTTATTTCTTATTCTAAGTTTAACATCTCCAAATATCTTATTTTCAAAAATTTTAAGCTTGCGGCAAAATTTCAGATGCCTTAAATACGATATTTATTTTTTTAAATGTGCCTAAATCAAGTAATAATTTTGTCCTCTAATTCCCATATGACATCACAGTTTAAGAATATCTATAGACTCTGATGACACTAAGACATGCTGATATAAATTTAAACAGTTGCATTTTTTAAATAACTCGAAAGAGACTGATATTTTAAATTTTTTCTTAAAAGTATTGAAATACCAACTTACTAATTTTTTTTCCCGATTTTACCATACTTTTTGTAAGTAGTTTATCTAGCTTAGAGAGCACTAATGCGTGAAGCAACAGCCTATGCGTATTGGCACGAGATTCTTTCTTAATTTGTTTTTAAATGACAGCATGTTAAAAAAAATGCTCATTGAGAGTTTGGCATAATCTTTTTTATTAGTGTATCTGCTTCTAATGGAAACCGGTTCGAATGTCTAGAGATATTGATGTCTATTATCTTATTAACTTGACGTAAAACGTGAAAAAAAAATTATAATCAAAATACCCAACAAATATTATTTATGCTGCGAAATCATATCTAATCTAGATCAAAAATTTACCTATATAGCTAAGGAACGTAGCATGATTTCAATCTAGACTTAAAGAAGCATGTTTTAACTTTTAGTTGTTTTTATGAAAATATTTATTTCTTATTCTAAGTTTAGTCCAATAACGGCGTCGTTAAAGGGGTGTCAACCTCGAAGCAAATCAGGTAGACGATTTTGTTCCCCTTGTATATATTGTCAAAAGTATGACGAAACCAAGTTTTCGACCTCCTGCACCCTTGGCGCAACTAACTCTAACCATGAAACCTAAAAATGTTGGCACTTCTTCTGGATTTTGAGCTATAACTCTGTTTTCTCTATGTCCTAGTAAAAACTACCTAATATTCAATTTGAAAGGGAATAAAAAGGCAAACAATTATCATATAAATGTTTTTTCTTAAATTGAAAACTACGCATCAAAAATCTGGAAATTTTCTAATTTTTTACTTTAGTTGGATTTAAACCAGCTAGTAAACTAAATGACTTGAAGTCCTTGCATATATGAATATACTAGGCATATTGTATATTTAATTGAAATGTATAAATTTTTGTACCTATATACGTGTAAGCATGGGGGTTTTGCAGGCTCGAATGTGATTGTTGTGGGAATTTCTGGAGAAGTTAGCGTCATTTGTATATTCATATATGCAGGGTCTCCAAGTCATTTACTTTACTAAGATGGGTTAAATCCAACTTAAAGTAAAAAATTAGATATTTTTCAGATTTTTGACGAACTGTAGCTCGCTTAGTTTTCAACTTAGGAAAAACTCTTCATATGAAAGTTAGAAAGTTGTTTGGCTTTTTATTCCTTTTCAAATTGGATATATGATAGTTTTTGCTAGGACATAGAGAAAATGAGTTATAGCTGAAAATTCGGATAGAGTGCGATTATTTTGAGGTTTTATGGTTACAGTTAGTTGAGCCAAGGGTGCAGGAGGTCGAAAACGGTTTCGTCATAGGTAAAAAAATTAAAATATTCTACCTGATTTGCTTCGAGGTTAAATGTACGGCTTTATTGGACTAGTTTATCATTTCCAAACATCTTATCAAGCGTATATTCGAAAATTCGAAGCTAGGGGTAAAATTTCAGATGCCTAGATTGTGATATTTACTTTTTAAATGTATCTAAGTAATATTTTTGCCCTCCAACTTGTATTTTATAAAAATTATTCAAGATTGGATATTTCGTGCAAGTGTGGGATCGCTGGTACCAGTACTCAAGCCTAAATCCATATTTATTTTTTTTTGAGCAAATTGCCATCATAGAGCTCTTACTTGTAAGTTTTACTTAAGTCAATGGATTAATGTAGTTGGTATTACTTTGATTTGAAATATATACTTATGTAGTTAATGGTAGTTACAAAGTGATTGACAAAAAAAGTCAATGTATGAAAATATATTTTATTACCAACCAATTGTTCAAATAATTTCTTCCTTGTCACTTTGGACAACGCTAAATTTAAATTTAAAAAATTAGTAGTAAAAACAAAAAAATATTTGAAAACAGATAAGAGATTAAATACAAGCCTGAAAGTGTAAAAATTTCAGATAAAATCTTTGACTAAATTAATTTAAAATTTTAAATTAAATTTTTTTTGTTCGTACTTATTTGATTCTCTCACAGTGCATTTTAATTTTCGTATTTCTTAATATCATGACACATCTTTGTGTTATTCGGCTACAGATTCCTTAATTTTCTTTCGAACCAGCCAATTGCACCAAAACTATTTACATTACTAACGTCATTATGTTATGACCCAAATTACAAAATTAATTTTAAAAAATAACAGAGTATTCCTAATCCAATAATAATACTGTCGAAGCTAAGCCATTAAAATGTTTCTCCAATATCGAAAATTTTCAAAGTAGTTTCAAAATCTTTATTTCGAACAATGGATTTTAAAAACAAGATCATTGAATTATTGGCGGACAAATGAGATTTCTGTGCGGTTTTTATAATGACAATTTAATACATTTATCCTTCACAAAACATTATCCTGAAATGACGATGTTAAAATTAGTTTTCCTTAATGCACCAACTTGTATGAAGCATTAAATCCTTTGAGAGATTGACAAATATATTGATAGTCCTTACATATTTTGATATCAAGTCGTTTAATAAGATATTGAAACAGAATATCAGAAATATATGATCCAAACGTGTTGTTTAATTTATTAAAGTATTGCTGCGATTTCAAAACCGATTAATGCATTTTATGTATTACAATTTCTTAGACGAGCAGATTATTTTCTTCATAGGTAATCATGCAAATGTTTTAAATTCTCAATCACCATCAATGTCGCCTGCAAAAGAAAATACTACAACATTTGTGTTATTGGCAGATTATTTAAATTCTTGGCGGGTTTACATTTCACTCACCAATAGAAAATGTCTATTAACATCTATAGAATAATTTACTTACCATTTATCAAAATGAATGTAATAAGCATAATAAACTAGTTAATACTGATTGATCGATCATGCCTATCGAATAATTATCAACTTATACGAAAAAACAAAAATTTCCTCTTTCACTTTGCCTTTGAAATTAGCCGATATAATATTATATCTTTCTGTTTAGAATTCCGAATATACATACTCGTTTTCGTATTTGCTCGCCTGAAATTAAAAAAAATATATATTGTATTGAGTCGGATACATTCTACTATGGTAATTATTAATGTCGCATCATACATCGTGACATTTCGCCAAGTGTTATTTTAAAGGAATGCCAGCGTCTTCGTTAGCAATTATTACTTTTATTCATACTTTGTAAGTCTTACACAGATATTGATAGATTACAATTAACACAAAAACGGAAATATTCTTTTTAGTATAGCATATCAAAGTAAATTCTAAACGTAGTAGGTACCAAATTAATGAGTCCTACAACTAAATTCTGCAACGTTTACCAAAGAATAAAGCTAGATATCTTAATCAAGTTCTTATTAAAACGTTCATTTTACTTGAAGCTAAGCACACATTATTGACATTAACAGTATAATAATAGCGCAAAAAGAAAATGCATAACAAATTATTAGCTGAATTACCAATTGAGGTGTGAAATTATTACATAGGTTGAAATTGAATTCGTGAATTATTTTAATACCACATTTAACTGATTTAACTAAAGTTATGGTATTTTGAAGGAAATGTTGCAATATTTCTTAAAAATTGAAAGATAAATAATTACAATACAAATATATCTCGACAATATTGTCTAGTGAATGACAATATTGAGTGAAATTATGTCTTTTGAGATCTATTCTTCAGCATTCCTGTACAGGGTGATCCAGATACCTTTTAAAATGGATATAACTCTATTACTTTTGAAATTAGAAAAAATAATCTGAACAAAATTTGTTTAATTTCATTTGCTTTTATACATACTTTTGTTTTAATGTATGCCTGGTATTTCAAAAAAGTTAGGCACATGAAAATTTTATTTTTTTTAAATGTAATATATCACATTTTTCAATGATTTTCAATTGTCTATTAAATTCTGCATGTTTTGTGTATATTATCATATATCAAAATTTAACGACTGATGATCATTCTCAGGGATTTGGCCCTGTCTTCCAGATGACATCTCTCATTATCGTCCACCTGGACTACTCCATTTTACAGGTTACGTTATCTGTCACCTTTCAACCACCATTTTTAATGAGTTATACGTCATTTGTCAGTAGCCAATTTTATTACGTCAAATGTCATATTTCATAGGCCATCTGTCATACGTCATACTCAATTTTATAGGTTATATTATCTGTCAGGATTTACCCACGTGGGGGCTATATCATTTAAATGGTTTTGTGTTGAGAAATAGTAACAACGCATGACAAGTTTTGCACCGAGAATCAAGTCTGGAGAAGCGGCCAACGGTGAACCAGACTGCTGGTTAAAATGACGTACCACTCCATGCCATAGTGGCGCTCTCTCACCAAAATCAGCTGCCCCTAATTGAAAATACTGCAGGTGTACGCAATTGAAAGTTGAATTATATATTATCAGGTGAAACTATAAAGTCATTAAATATGTTGGACAATATATTTCTTATCTGTTGCCCAGCTATTCTCGCTTTAATCTATGAAGATTACTTCAATGTTTCATAGCATGTTATTTGAATCAACAGTATTCTTTTCTGGCGTTTCAGTGCATTTAGAAATGCTTGGTTCTCATTTTGATTTAACCTTCTTAATTCTTCGATTTTTCTCTGAATTTCTTCAATATTGCTGCCTCTATCTCTATAGAGTATATTTTTCAACAGAAGATATCCGTGAGCGTTAGATCTAAGAAGTTCGAGGGCTAGTTGATTGTTCTTCTATCGACCCATCCACACTTGATAGTTATATGAAGAAAGTATCTTACTGCAAGAATATTATGGGTAGGTGCAAAGTTTTGTTGCCAAATTATATATTGCCGAATTTGAAGTGATATTTCATCGATAAAGTTTGATTTTCCAAAAGTTCCAGAACTCATTTAGGTTTCACGGATAAAAACTAGATCTTATGTCACAAAATGTGTGTTGAGAAATGTCCTTAAAAAGTTTGTGGATTTTATGACAGTTTTTCCTATTATAAATATTGACAGTGATAAATTTCACCTCATTGGCCCACAAAATTTTATTAAAATAATTTGGATCTTGGATTAAAACTTATTCATGTAATTTGAACAAAAGCGTATCTTCTTCTTTTTTGTTCGTCGTTTAATTGTTGAACGGGGCTAATATCGAAATCGTGGTATCTATATTGTTTTAAATTTTTCTAAATTGTTCTCTTGTTTCCGGGTTCCTGCCGTATATCTTTGACACAGTATCTAATAAATTTTCCAAAATTTTCTTGAAAATGAAGCAATATAATAAGATCTCTTTCTTCTTTTCGTGTTTTGTACTTTTCTTATTTAGCAGAGATGCTGTTTCTTGCAATACCTTCCTCGTATTAAATTATTGTTAGTACAAATGATACTCTCCGATCATTCTGAACATTTTCTTTATACCCTTCGCCTGTTCTTGTAGCGTTATTATCATTCTTGAAATAATAAAGCTCGACCATTTTCAACCTTTCAACAGTCGAATAGCTCATTTTGTAAAATATCAGCATAAAATCAAAATGAATCAGTGAATCAGACTTCAAACAGCAATGCTCTCCGGGCAGAAGCTCGCATACCTATATAGATAAGCAATTATACCGAAAGTATTTCGTAATTTTAAACCTTAAATATTTGGAACACCGTTAAGTGATACCTAAAACGAAAAAAGCAACAAAATAATTTCTTTGATTATATCCCCTTTTTTAAAGTCCAAAATAAAATATATTTTATAATTATTAGTTTCTCTTATTGTTGCAAGATTTACTGCTCTGGTTGCTCTTATGGTTTGGTTTCCGCGAATTTCATAGTTCTCTTCTCTTCTTAAAAAACACATTGGTGTTAACTAAAAATCGAGGTCTTATTTGAAATTAGCACATTAAAATAGATACAAAAGAGCCAAAAAATATTAGGGAGCGACAAAAAGAACAGTTTAAGGTAGACAATCCTCAACTAAAATAAGGAAAATATTCATGCCTAAAAATATAAGCGGAAATTTGATAATGCAGTATAGAATGCATGAAATGAATATTATTATAACATTTAGTAGATAATAAAGAAGGTTTGAAAATGATACTTTCTCTGTATCATTTCATGTTAAATTTTTCTCGGCATTTGTGATATTAAAACGTAAAAACGGTTTTCCTGATTTTATTAAATTATTATTTTTATTATTTTTTTTTAAATATGTGTGTAACAAATGAACTGAAGCTATACGTATGTACGCTTGTACTAACTGCTTCTAATAGTTTTAAAGCTGTGATTTAAAAAAAAGTATATTTAAACAAAATTAAAAATAAAACTGAAAACGTGTATTTATCATAAAATAAACGATAAATGATGAATAGCACGGAGTATTACGTATTGTTAAGTTTTTCCCGTGGGTTCTTAACAGAATTACAACTTTGCTATTTTCAACTAATACTCTCTTTATTCACTACCACTGTATACAATTTAACACTCTATACTACTCTTATAACTTTACCACTAATATCTATTCAACACTCAATGATTAACTAAACTGAACTAACTAACCGACTGACTGCCTAACATTCGCCTTAGGTCTGCTTATATATAATCTTAAATCTATCACGAATATTCGGGAAGTATTCCGAGCCACTCTATACGATCTCGACGAGGCCATCGAGATAATTCCATCGATCCTGTTCGCAGCCGGCCGGGTGATGACTCATACAGACAAAGAAGCGAGGGGCACGGCGGCTAGTTGTATAGGGTAGCACAAAAACGTTCGGATGGTTGTTAGGTTAGCCGTAACATTGCCTCCCTCTTAATTCTGATCGTCCCGATCAGCTACTTCATGTCCGTGATATGCTTTCAACCTGTCGAGGTGGACAACTTTCAGTTTGCTTCTGGGGCTACGCTGAATTCTATACACAACGTCGTTAATTCTTTTGATGACCGTATAGGGTCCTTCCCATACTGGTGTTAGCTTGGGAGATCTTCCTATCTTCCTTTGCGGGTTATATAACCAGACTTTGTCGTTCATCCGAAATCCCCTAGAGTTAGCTTGGAGATCATATCGAGCCTTCATTCGGTCACTAGCGAGACGTTCAAACGGTAGTCCCACATCATTCTGTTTCATCTTCCCACTGGATCTTGTCTGAGGTCCTTGACTTGAGGCACAGGTTGAACACTGCTGGCACCATGATTTCACATCCTCGCAGTAGTTGACCCAGTAAAATCTGTCGCGGATCTTGTCAATCATTTTGTTCACTCCGAGATGAGCACCAAACTTTCTATTATGTACTTCGTCCAGAACTTCCGCTACCCTCTTCCTTGGTACCACTAACTGCGTCTTCACTACTTTGCCATCGGCGCTTTCCCAAGCTCGTTTAAGGAGTCCATTTTCAACTACCAGGGAGTCCCACTGAGCCCACAGAGATTTAAAAGCGAGGGGTGTCTCACACCCGGGAATACATGTACGTTTGGCATGGGAATACGTGGGATTACTATGGGAGTACTTGGCATTACCAAGATTATCGTGGCAGTACTTAGGATTACGAGACATTACTTGGAATTACCCGGCATTACGGTGGGATTACACGGCATTACTAGGAAATACTTGGGATTACGAGTGGGATTATTTGGCATTATGGTATTATTTACATGGCAGTACAGAGTACAAGGCATTTTTCGTCGACATTTTGTGTGTAAATTTAGGTGGTTTGCGTCTTTCTTTGCGTGTTAAACTTATTTTACCTACACCTATTTTTTATAACTAAAGTAATACAATCAGGGAAGTAAATAGACCTATAATATATTAAAATAATTGGTATATCCTAATATCTTCGATACGGGCTTCGATAATATCTAAAATCCCGCTAAAATCATTTGCCAGATATTATTTGGATAATTCTTCTGGTCTTTAAAAAGACGGACTGCTGCTCGTTCTTTAAAAATATAGAAAACATCTCGGAAAACATTTAAAGTAACATCGAATTCTAACAAAATAATTATTGGACATAACCTTCGCATAACCTCAAATCTCAAATTAACGACTAGAGCGTCGAGCTGGTCGAGCTATACAATCATGTCCTCTCGTTTTTGATTGGCTCTCATAAAAATCGATGCATCATAGCAGTTTTACGTTGTGTTCATAGGCATTTTGTTCTTTTCTATTTTACCAGTGGAGTCCAAGCAAAATTTGAAAGTTTGATGCCATGTTGCGTCGATTGTCGCCACTGTCTTGTATATAGTCACTGTAAACTAAGCCAACTCCTGTATAATTAGTTTTTTATATACAGAGGTGGCGCTAGTGGCTTAAAACGATTGGCACGTCTGATTCACGCTGGTATCGGGGGATTCCCTGATTTATATTCCAATTTCCAATAGTCGTCCATAAACGGTGAATACGCGGGTGCATATTATTTACGGTTAAAAACTTTAATAGTTTTTATAATTAGCACTTTGGTTGAACTAAGTTTTAGTAAGCCTTACGCTTACCGAAACGCTTACTTACACCAAAAAAATAATCAGGGGTAGGTATGTATTGTTTTGTGATTTAGCTACCATCGTCTCCAAAAGTAACTGGAACCGTCTGGGAAACCAAACGCACCCTAATTTTGACAGTGCTAATGCGTTTTAAATGTAGTCCTGTCAAAATTAGGGTGTGTTTTGTTTTCAATTTTGTCCCAGTTACTTTTGTTGACGATGGTACATATTACGTAGAATCCACCTGTTTGTCAGATCTAAGATTTCATTCACAACTTTTCTTTTTACTTCTCTTGCAAGAGGAAGTATTGTAACCGATACAAAGTCACCCTCCGAGGTTTTTATTTTTTTTTTCTCGTTTTTGGGTCCGTAGATCACGAAAATCATAGTTTCTCATTTCCGTCTGTCTGTCTGTTGGCGCGATATCTCAAAAATGAATTGGGATACAGATTTCAAATTTGGTACACGAATACTTCTCATAAAGAGCAAGATCTGGATTGATTTTTGGGCGATATCGTACGAGGGGAAGGGAGTGAAAAGGGCAAAAGTATAAAAATAATACCCACGAGGATACCTACTTTTAATTAAAATACGGAATATTTTTACTTCTACATGATTTTATTCTCGATTTAATTCTTTATAAAAATTAATTTAAACATCACAGCTTGCACAGGGTAAAACAAAAAATTTGAAAATAGGTAACCGAAAGGGTGGAAAAGGGTTAATTTTAAACACACTTTGTCATATGATATTTTTTGTGTTTTTTTTTTGGGGGGGGGGGGGGATAACAACAAAATCCTATTATTGCAGTTCTATTTCCAATAGTAATGGACATGACGGCCATACAAGAGCTGGGGTGGGGGCGAGGGTGGGGTGAATTTGAAAATAATAATCTTTATATGATTTTATTGACGTATTTAAGTGGGTAAATAAAAATTTTGCATTTGTGATCATAAAATAAAATATTGGTGGAAAGCGGTGAGCTCGGGGGTGAGAGGTGGTGAAAAAGGGGCAGTTTTGAAAATACGATGTCGTATGTCTTTTCCAGCATTTCTTGGTACGGTTACAAAAAACGCATTATTTTAACTACCTGATCATTAATAATTGAACTACGAGCAACTAAACAAGAAGGGGTATGGGTAAAATGAAAATATTAAGTTTTTCGATAGTTTTATCACAAGCAAAAAACACAAAAATTTAGCACAAAATTTAAAAGTTGGTTGGAATGGCTGACAGGGGGTAGAAATGGGTTAATTTTAAAAACACGTTTTTTTGGGACCGCAATTACAAAAAATGCATTATTTTAATTAGGTACCTGTTCAATAATAATTGCAATAGGGGCATTGAAAGGGTACGGGTGGGGGTAAAAATTAAAATATAAAGTTGTAGATGTGCTTACCATAGTACCTATGTAGGCTGGGAAACAAAAATTTTGTCGTTACGATTAAAAGATTTAATATTGGTTGAAAGGGGGTGACAGGGGGTAGAGAGGGGTTAATAATTAATTAATAAAATAAGAAAAAAATATAACAAAAAGCCAAAAACTGAAATTAATGAGACTGATACTCAGTCTGAGGACGAGGTCTCTTACGAAAGTTGTGAATGTGAAGATTTTCAAGACCTGCAAGATGACACTGTTGGTAACTTGGAATTGGACGCATCAGTTACAACTCCTATAAACCCTCGTATAAACCCTATAAAGGATCATTATTACGCTGTTTTTTACAATTTGATTTGGTACCTAGGAAGAGTTGTTGAAACTGTCTACAAAAAAATTACAATAAAGTTCCTAAAAAGTTACCTTAACAATTACATTTGGCCCAAAAAAAATGAAATATCACAGAGAGAAAATAATTTTATCTTTATGGGGCCCTTAAAGTTACAGGGAAATGGCCCTTTTTCTTTAACCCAAGCAGATAAGGTAAAAATTAAAAAAAAGCATAAAGAAATAAAAAAAAGTTTTCTCGAAATGACTGTAAAAAGATTTTGTATTTTGTTTAAGATTATCTATGTATGATTCAAACTCGTGTTATTTTAATAAAAACCGATGAACACAAAACCCTTTTTTTATTTTTTTCTGTTTCCCACGAGATATCCCGCATTATTGTAACATGATTTTTGAAATCACCTTTCCAAACCATAAAAACGACATAAACATGCACATATTCTAAATTAACCCCTTTCCACCCTTCTTTCACGTCTTTCGACTCAGATTTTATTTCAAATTCATAAATGCATGTTTTTACCTGATTTTTACCCTTCATGTTTATGATCTATAGTTTTTCTTTAAATTTAAAATACTAATTAATTACATTAAACACTTGATTAAGGATTATATGGAATTACTCGAAATTACTTGGCATTCCTCGGATTACTTTGGCAATACTTGGATTACTTAACAATACCTGGGATCATTTCACATTCCCAAACAAATATTGGGATTACCGGCAATACTTGGATGGACTCCGGAATTAGATAGCTAAGATTATAAGGGATTACCAGCAATACCTAAATTTTTGGGAATACATGTACGGTAAAAACCTCTGTGAGACACCCCTCGTTTAAAAGTAGATCCCTTAGTTGAAATATCACTCCAGCTTGGTCTTGGTTGACGTTCTTCCTTAGCTTTTAGTAACAGTGCTATTTCATTATCCTCAAGCTGATCCTTCTTCAGTTGCTCTGTGGTCCACTGCTGATCAACCTTAAACTTGATTCGCCTAATGGGAGTGATTCCTTCTCGTTGGTCAATTCTTTGGCGATGTTTATAATTATCCTCACATGACCTTCTGGATATAGCATCTGTATTACTATGCCATCCTCCTTCCCTGTGCTTAGCCTTAAAGTTATATTGTTTCAACCCTTCCTGACTTGGCTTTGAGCTGCTGTTGTCTCTGGATGGAGCTGTAGGTCGTAGTTGTACTCGACAGTCTCTCTTAAAATGCCCAATGTTGCCACATATATAGCACTGATTTGAAACATTTCGGTTACGTGGCATATCTTCTAGTGGCTCCCGGAATCTTTGTACTTGACAGTCCCTTTTGAAATGCCCAGTCCTGCCGCATCTATAGCACTGATTTATAGCCTTTTGATTACATGGTCTAACTTCTGTTGGCTCCCAGAATATCCGTACTCGACAGTCCCTTCTGAAATGTCCAGTCTTTCCACATCTATAGCACTGATTTGATGTATTTCGGCTATGTGGCCTATCTTCTATTGGCTCCTGGAATCTTTGTACTCGACAGGCCCTTTTGAAGTGTCCAGTCTTGCCACATCTATAACACTGATTACGGTTGTATGGCCTAACTTCTAGTGACTCCCTGAATCTCCCCGTGGCCTGAAGAACTTCGGTTAATTTCTTCAAAATACCGCCCATTTCAGTTAGTTCACAATTGTTCGCCAAATTTTCTTCCTTGATGGATACTTCCCTGATTGCTGGCTTAGAGATGTTACAGGCCGCCTCGATTTCCAGAGCTCTACCCAAAACTTCACGGCTGCTATCAAATTTGGCTAGACGTAACATCTTCTGAGTTTCTGGATCTCTGACACCGTCCACGAAATATTCAGCAACAAGTTCCTCTTGAAATTCCTCTGTCGCTCCCGGGTAGGCCAATTGAATGAGACGTCTAATGTCTGCCTCAAATTCTTGCAGGTTTTCACCAGGCTTCTGATGCCGAGACTTTACTTGTGCTTGGTACAGTTGTCTTCGGTGTTGGTCTCCAAATCGTCTCTCCAGTACAGCTACAAGTATGTCATATTTCCCTAGTTGGCTGATGGGAATGGTCTGCAGTAGTTCCAGGGCAGATCCACGAAGCGCTACCACTAGTGATGTAGCCATTTCTTAATTATTCCAACCGTTGGCAACCGCAGCGGCTTCAAACTGTCTTTTGTACATAGTCCAGGATGTTTGACCGTCATAAGTTGGAGGTTTGATATGTTGTCCTGTGGCGAATACCCTCTCGGTGGATCCTTGATTTTTTAGTCTGGTAAATTCTGCTTGTAGATTCCTCATTTCTTGCTGTACGTTTCCTACTTCTTTTTGTACACTCCCAACTTCTTTTTGTACATGTCCAACTTCTTTTTGCACATTCCCAACTTCTTTTTGCACATTTCCAACCTCTTTTTGTATATTACCTACTTCTTTTTCAAATTTCTCATTTTGCCCGTCCAATATTTTCTGTAATTTTCCTTGCTCGCCTACAATTACATCAAGCATCCATTTCTGAAGCCGTTCCTGTTCTGCTTGCCTTTTGTCTTCTTGGTCTTGCAAAATTTTCTGAAGCCGGTACTGTTCTGCTTGCCTTTTACGTTCATCTTCTTCCCGATCCGATTGCCTTCTACGTTCATCCTCTGCCCGATCCGCTTGCCTCCTACGTTCCTCCTCCTCCCGATCCGCTCGCCTCTCAGCATTTAAATTATCCATGAAATCGGCCAACATTTTATTTATTTGCTCCATTTCTGCTGTTTGTTGCCTTGTATTGACCATAGAATGCTATAAAACTTTACCAGAATCCAGCAATCAAACGGTCTCGTTGACGTACTTGTACTTCTTCTTTGAAAAATACTTCGCAAGTCCGGTCCCGTCACAATCCGACTTCTGACACCAAATGTTAAGTTTTTCCCGTGGGTTCTTAACAGAATTACAACTTTGCTATTTTCAACTAATACTCTCTTTATTCACTACCACTGTATACAATTTAACACTCTATACTACTCTTATAACTTTACCACTAATATCTATTCAACACTCAATGATTAACTAAACTGAACTAACTAACCGACTGACTGCCTAACATTCGCCTTAGGTCTGCTTATATATAATCTTAAATCTATCACGAATATTCGGGAAGTATTCCGAGCCACTCTATACGATCTCGACGAGGCCATCGAGATAATTCCAGCGATCCTGTTCGCAGCCGGCCGGTGATGACTCATACAGACAAAGAAGCGAGGGGCACGGCGGCTAGTTGTATAGGGTAGCACAAAAACGTTCGGATGGTTGTTAGGTTAGCCGTAACAGTATTTTCTTAGTGATGCAGTAAGGTGGTCAATTTTGAATAATCTTAGAGTTGTACGTTTTCGCTATGTCACATACTTTCTTCCGTTCATTGTGTAATATGTACTACTTTTTAAATTATCTCCTTAATCAAGCTAATCCAAAAATACGACACCTGTGAAATCCGTGGCAGATGGCCGAAGAAAGTTATTATTAATCTTTGGGTTGATCTTCTATTTATCAATAAGCATAAATATAAAAATCATGTTTTTATGATAACAGATCCGCAATACTATAAATTTTCTGTTCTTACAAATTACGACTGTCACGACATTCAGCGTACTGCAAAGAAAAAACATCTGGATATCTCATGTGGAATTTGAATATAGCGCGGTGACATCACTATTGCTTTCTTCGAAACAGTACGAGTTAAAAGATCGAATAAATTAGAGAAAAGTTGTAGTTTCTAGGGCACATTAGGATGCTTTAGTAGGGTTGGTAAGTTTTTCAAACTTTTGGAGACATTGAAGACAAATAACAATTGCAAAAAATATATTTGTAATATATCGTAGGCTTTTATATTTTGAAAACCATGCTTTCTTTGAAATAGCTTTACCGTTTCCTTCTCTATAAAGGACCTTACTAAAAGTCTTATATCCTGGCGTTATGAACATTAATTTAATTTATGTAAATAAGAACTTTAATTTTTAATATCATATTTTGAGCCAAATTTTGACTAGGAATATACATATACCTATCAACCAATAATGTTTTTGGATATGTTGCAATTATTATCAGGTTGTCTCGCCTATTACGGTTCTAATTTGTATTCTACTTGTCACAGATGATATAACCAGCTGTTATTTTTTATATTAATTACAAATGAATATACTGGATTTTTAAACCAATAATTTATTCAAGAAAAAAATAATAAAAGCTATTTACACAAACTTGAACTATTGACTAAAACTTGACCTTATCTTATAAATAGAACGGTAATAAATTCTATAAATCAGACACACTGAACAACTATTTCATAATAATCGTATAGAGCCGCCTCAAGCTAATTGCTTAACAGGACCGAAGAAATGTTCCTGTTCAAACGCTTAGAGTAGAATTTATCATACCATCACCATTCCCATTGCCCAAAAAGACCGGAGCTAAATCCTGTGAGTTTATGGAAAATAAGTTCAATTAGCTGCCACATAAGAATATATAAGCGAGGAACCTATATCATCAACTGAGTTCGGTTTCAGAAAGGCACATATGAAGTTCTGTTCAGTATTCAGATATTTTTCAAAGGCTTTTGAAAAAGAGTAACACGAGAAAACAGATTTTTTAAAAAATGTAGGAATGGTTAATTAAGTTCCGACAATTATTACGTACCTCTGTCGGAACTAACCAACTTATGGAAGTGTATGAAGGATAAAATAAGTATGAAATTTGCTCTTATGGATGTGAGACATGGATGTATACAGTATGGCACAAAAGTTCGGCAATTGCCATTCTTCTCGTAAGCCCCTGTATCACAGTGCCTTAAATTTGAGATATAGAGGTAGAATGGTTTTATATTCGTTGGTGATATATGCGACGTTATCAAACCTACCGCTTGTTAGGTATCGACGCTATGTTTTGATTTTCTTGTGAGATATGTACCATTTATTTTTTTATTTTTTTCGGATTTTATTGAGCAACTAAAAGTATGTTTTGACGAAAAAATACATTTTTAAATGCAGCATAGTCCTAGCAAAGGTAATTACATTTTGTAAAGGAAGCTTCTACTTGTGTATATTCCTACAAATTACCAGTAAAATTTAAATAATAAAAGAACTCTAGAAGCATTTTAGATTTTAGTTCCACATAAATTCCACCTTTATAAAACAAATGATAAAAAATAATAAAGGCATAAATAATACAGTAATAAAAACAATACAACACGCAAAAGCTCTCTAAATGTGGCATTCATCTAATCAAATGTTTATACAGTTTTCCTTGTGCTGCTTGACAATGGGCACGTTGCAACTTGATTTTTTTTACACTATTCCGGATCATATCTGCAGACACTTCTGATATCTCCTGGATAATACGATTTCTCAGGACTAAAGGATTTACAGGCCTAATTTTATAAATACCATTCTTTAGGGGTCCCCAGAAGAAGTAAACAAGAAGTGAGAGATCGGACGATCTTGGCGCTCATTCAATGGATCTCAACCTGTCCACTTATTGGGCAATGTTCTATCCAAGTATTACCTCACTGTACGGCCATAATGAGGGAATGCTCTATCTTATTGAGACCAAATATTAGCGAAATTTGGCTTAGTTAATGTTTGAGTTTCTGGTGTAATTAAATTTTTAAACATGTCCAAGTATTTTCTGCAGTTAAATGTCCATCGATATAAAATGGCACAAACATTTAGTTTCTGAGAATGTTCTGTTCTTACTTTTTTCATCCAATGCGGATATTTTTCCAGTCAATGCCTACAGTTATGCCTATTAAATACGCCATTCGACATGAAGGTTGCCTCATCTGTAAAAACTAGGTATGTTCTTAAACAAATTTTGGTTTTCATGGAACTTGCCCATGGTAATATCACAAAACTATATTCTTCTCTCAAAATCATCTTTTGATAAATTTTGTGCGAAATGAGAATTGTAACGGTGAATTTTATATGCATCTAAAATCGTTTCAATCTAGGCAGGACTAATATGACTGAAGCATGTGAATTTTCGATAAACATCTGCAATGCTTCTAAACTCTTTTCAGCATTTGTTGCATTCTTTTGTCGACCAGTTCTTACTTTGTCTTTGGCAGCACCATTTTCTCCAAATATCTCGGCTATTCTCTGGACAGTTGACTTTGGTATTAACGTGCGAACTGTGAATTCATCGTTATATCATCGCATCTAAGGTTTATGATCCGCTCCGTTGCACTTAAATGAAATATTTTTAATTACTACATGATAAACTGTAAAATAACTGAAATGAAAATGTTGAAGAAAAAAAGGGGCTCATTGTAGCAATAAGCCTCTTCTTTCTCTAAAGAATTTGTATTGTTTGTAATGATTTGAATGTTGGCGCTGGTATAGGTTTTGGTTTCCATTGAAAATGGAAAAAGCACATAGAAAATCAAGCCATTTTAACAAGTAAAGGTATTTTATTTAGTCCGTAGACTAACTACGAAAAACTTGGACTATGTATACTTAATATTGGTAAAACACTCCGTAGCTTCCGATGAACAAAATTTCTTCAAAACTTGAATGTTTGAGCAGAAATCGTCAAGGCATCTTCGAGCACAAATCCTGACAGGATAAATTCTTCCTTTTACAAGTTCATATGGCTATCAAAGCTTTTTCCACCTTTCACTGTATGTTGAACGGAACAAAATCTTGGTGTTCGATGTAGTTATTTTTGATCGGACGTGAGGGAAATGTCAATTTCTTAGCATAAATTGTTTCAAGATGTGTCGTTAAGCTTCGGAAAAACGAGCGATCAACTTTCACAAAGTCGAAATACATTGACTTTTGGCGGCCAGTCGTCAGAAATATCAGTCCTAGTGTTAGTTTTTACCAGTCCTATATTTTTATCGTTCTTTAGGTAATAGTGTCCTTTTCCAGGGAATGTTACCTTTACGGATTTCAGTTTTTTCTCCAAGTCTACTAAGTGGGGTAAGAACCTAGCGTGAGGTTCTTGTCCTGACCGCTTCAAGAGACACAAAAAATGTCTAGGTGTTTTGTGCCATCACTCATCAAGTTGTTCACGAAGTGACGAAGTAGAGAGCAAACGTTGTCACTATCTCTTCTTCCCCTCCTGTAAGTCTCATAGAATACGGAGATACCATTATTTCCCTGTAGAAACATAGTGTGCATTTTTTAACACTTGGAATGTCCAATTTTGCATGAGTTGTGAATACTGTAGTGGGTGAAACGGCCTGAAAAGCAAATAGTCTCATAATTCACCATATCAATAAGTATTATGGATTCAACATAGATTCGAGTATGCGTTGTCAAGATACGTTTCACACTGTTATGGCGTTAAGAACGCGTAAGAATGACTAAGCGATTTAAGCATTAATGACAGGCAATGGGCGAGTTTTTTCTCTGTTCGCTGGCAATGTGAACCTTCTAGTATAGTTTATCACGCAGTGTGCCCCTTTTAAGCTAGTTTAAGTTATAGTCAGCCCCTTTATATACTTTCGTGGATTTCAACTTAATGGGAATATTGGGCAGTGAGATTATGTGCTGTAGCTTTGAATTAGACCAAATTATTTGGCATAAAATTGCATTTTATTATAAAAAATTAACAAACTGTCGATGAGCCCCTTTTATTCCTGTATCCTTAATATTTTTGCAACCTTATAATTCTGATGTCGAATTTAGGAGGATGCCACCCTAACAG
This sequence comes from Pissodes strobi, assembly GCA_016904865.1. Lineage (NCBI taxonomy): Eukaryota > Metazoa > Arthropoda > Insecta > Coleoptera > Curculionidae > Pissodes > Pissodes strobi. The sequence goes on along the minus strand of MU182801.1, from coordinate 167,304 downwards.
TTACAAATTATCATTTCGCATTGCGTTAGATGTTTGATGTGATAGATAAGTGTCAATTTTGTTTCAGTTATGCGACAGATTTTGTGGCTCTGAAATTTGTCGAAATATAACTAGATTTTGTCCTAGATTTAAGACTGTTAAAACTATTACTATCGATTTAAATATACCTAACAGGTAGAGATAGATAAAAGGGATCACAACTTATTTAGAAGTTGATCCACGATTTATTCGATTACCCCCAATTTAATTTTCATTTTTAAAAATTGAGCTGAAATTTTATATAGGTATGTCTTAATTTTTTTGAAATGTATTAACAATCGTGATTATTCATTTGGTTCTGGTTCCTAGATATTAACTGATGTCTGAAAGTCGTGCATTATATGATTATATAATTATGCTTTCAAAATTATTGACTTATTACATACTGTTTCATGTTTTAGTTCAAATGATATTAGATACGTATTCGATACGGAATAACTTTGTATTTTAAAACTTTAGTGAAACTATATATTTATAATTTGCATATTCATATTATATGTCAATTTAATGAATACATTATTTTTTTAAATTGAATTCAAAGTAAATTATAGTTTCTCATCTACATCGTAATATCGCAAACCTACATGCGGGCATGCTTCAATGCACTACCGATTAAAACGTTATATTGTATAAACTTACTTTCAAATTTCAAAACATCAATGAATTCTTGTTTTTTTTACATAATATCTTAATTGCTTTGAGAACATATTCCAAAATTTCGGCATACGCAAATTACATTTTTTTAAAGTCTATCACAATTTTTTGCAAGATATGTGTTAAATAGAGCATTTATGTATTTAATGGTTTTTCGATTGGTGTGTGTATGTGTATATAAACAGGTTTTTTTTTTAATTCTACTATTAACGTATATAAGTTTGCGTAAATTGTTACCTTTATTCCACCTTAATATCTTAATAACGTTAACATGGCCAAGAATAAGAGGAAATATTCAGGTTTAGCAATAACGAACAATAAAGTGTGATACAGGTAAAAATATATTATTTATGTGGGGTTAAGCCTTGTTGAGGTCACTATAAAAATCATATAAGTTTGATCACGGCCTTCACTTTATATTATAAGTTTTCCGGAATAAAATATTCTCAATTCGATAAAAAATCTGCAATTAATAAAATACTATTTCTAATTTAAGAGTTTGTTATCTGTTTGTTGTGTTCTAAATACTTCACTTCACATTTTACATGAAATGCCTAAATAGGCATTTCATGTTAAATGTGAAGTCACATATTTTTGTGACTGAATTGCTAATAATACATAGTTGTAATCAATTTCATACTGAATGTAATTTCACAATGCGAAACTTTATACAATATGTAGAAAGACGTTGGCTGTGTTTTACAAATATACCGCTTGTGAAATTAAGAAGAAAATGTATATAAGATTATTTTCTTCTATTTTTGCTTTTTGGAGTTCTAATACACATACACCGAAGCATTAAAATGCATACCTACGACTAAAATAATTACGCTAAATAATATATGATAAGAACCCAAGGAACCTTTAAAATAATTGACACATTTAAAAATATACTATAGTCTCGTATGTTAAAAGTAGCAACATTAAGTCAAACAAAACAAAAATATAGTGCAAATATGAGGCCAAAAATAACAATAAGGTAATTAAAAGGTCACGGGTAAAAAAGTTGATTCGTTTTTACAAGATTCATATATTTTAGAGAAGCGATAACGCCTAAATTATTTAAATCATAGGGAACAATTTATGACAAATATCGGGTTTTCAATTTTAATATATTTTCCGGAGACTCTTCAAACTATATAATATTGAATGTGTTTTCAATTTTCTGAATGACAATTTTAGATAATGTGTGCTCAAAGGATAGCTGTAGTTCTGCTTAAATGTACCTAACTCTAAATAAAAACTTAACCCAGGAGCTTATTAAAAGCGATTTTTAAATCTACCTTAACTGTTTAGCAAATTTTATTGTTATCAGTGGCGGCTCGCGGCTTTGAAAAGTGGGGAAGAGCTACCGACACCTACAGAAGGAACAGCGCCGCAGGCGAAAAATTTTTGGGGTCCACGCCCAAACTGCCAAAATTATTTAATAATTATTACCGGTATTTTTTAGGTAAAGCATCAAAAAATAAAATATATTCATATTGTATTAGCAACAAAATGATTTGTAGCAAATCACATGTCTACGAAAAACACACTAAAACTAGAATATATAGAAAATATCTCTTGTATAATACTATAATGGATCAACCGTGGAATGTAAATACAAAATAATTCCAAGAATTCACGGCGGAATGTCCCCTAATAAACTCGCAATAAACGAAACAACGTGCTTTCGCGTTGACCTGGGAAAGGAAGTGCTACACGCCAGCTCTTCCAATCATTGCAAACCAAACAAATGTACGACCATTACGACGTCATCGTTGTCATGGCAACCAACTAGTTGCGCCTATACTTTTGATGACTCGACGGCTCTCGAGCGATGCCTCTTCCTTAAAGGCCTACACAAATGATAATGAGATCGTCACTGCTATCGGCGCGTACGCGAAAAGAAATAGACATTTTCATGTGGGTTCACCTCTGTTTTATTCGATAGTGGTGTTAACGGGCAATGTGCAGGTGGCGAGATTCTTGTTCTTGTTTCATGAAGCTTTGATTTTAATATTTGAAAATAATTGAATTATTAGTTATTAGGGGGGTAACGGGAAACAGATTATTCCTAAACTAAGAAAATTTTATCATTGAATCTTAAAATATATTATTTTACTGATGAATGAATTAATTGTATTTTTTTAAATTACATTTTCTTGAGGAAGTGGCACTTCCCCTACTTCCGCTGAATAGCCGCCACTGATTATTATATCTCAAGCAGTTCCGAAGTGGCCAAGGAGCAACAAAAATAAAATTCTGCGCTGCCGCTATCGAATTTAAAAACTAAGAAAATTTTCCGGCATTTTAAATTAATGTTCGAATATTTATATTAGAATATAAAAAAATCTAAGTTCTTTAGGGGCAAAAATAATAAAGTTAAGAGAAAATTGAAAACAAACATCGCATACTGAAATATTCAGGGTGATAATTGCAGCCTTTTTTTTATTTTAAATAATGTCTTTGATAAAATAAAATAAATATAAAAAAATAGCCAAAGTAGTTCTCCGCTCTTGGTCTAATACTCATAAAAATAATAATTAATTCTGCTATATCACTTAATTCTATTTGAGTTAATATTTGTGTAAAAATTTGTTAATAACTTAATCAAAGCGTATCTATCTATACTTTTAAATATAATTCCATGCTGACACAATAAACCTTCGAATTTTATACAACAAAAATTATGGAAGCTTACTTTTTTAAAGTACTTAATTAAAATTATATGTTGAAAATTTTGTTGGCATAACGAATATTAATGCTTTCACTGTCAAAATAATATGTAATTTAATAAACTCAACCATTGTTTAAAATCATTAATATATTTGTAGATTAGAGAAATATTTCTATATCAATGGCTGAGCACCAATTCACAATTGAAAGGGGAACGTATAAAATTAAATTTAAATAAATAAATGGTGTAGATTGCTAAAGCAGTGACACATTTTTAATATTTTCTTCAAAATATTTTAAATAAATTCTTATGAGTTTACGTAAGGTGAACCTTCATTTCAGAATTTGCAGAGGCATTTCGCCGTTATTGATCGCTTTTTTATTTCATTTTGCGTTCGTAAATAATAAATGCAGATGTAACAATTAAGTTTACTGGTAGCTCCAATATAACACCGGTTTTCATAACCCCACCTTCAGATCGGATTTAGTGCATTTTTTTTTAAATTTAATATTGCCCTTTTCTATCTCTTAAGCTGATATAGGCATATATTTCCAAGTTTCCTAGACAGCGTTACAAACATGTTTATTTATTAATGATACCTATTAAGGATAAACTTCATACTAATTTGAATTTCTTTCAATTTTGACCTATTTTACGAAGATTACTGCTCAAGAATGCTGCGTTTAGAAAGAAGCTCGCATTAAATTGATTACATATTCTTCATCTTCTATTAGATTTTAAGTGACATTTGATGTCTATAAACCATCTGCATGGTAGCGAGGCTTTTGAATTAATTTAGTGAAGATTCTTTTCTGTGAGTTTTACGTTTCCTTGATAAAAGCAGAAATTGATGTATATAATTGACACATTATCAATAAAAGATTTATTTTAATTTGGTTCATTCCTTTAAAAAAATAACATTTTTGACACGAATGAAACCACTGCATGAGCTTTTACGATTTAATATAAAGATGCCCTCTCTTGGTATAAATAAAACATTCGTGCTCCTGTGGTTTAGTTGGGAGTAATGTACCTTTCTTAATTATTTCGTAATAATGCTGAACACATGGTGTTGACGGACTGGGTTACTGGGTTAGTTTGGGTTGGTTACTTTAACTGAAAAATGAGCAATCACATAAAAATGCAAGAGTTTGTAAGGGGTAAATTAAGCTTTAAGCAAAAATCTTCAAACCTTAAAACATCAAATGGCGTAAAATTTTCTAATTAAAAAGGGCACTTAATTATTCTCAGCTTTGCCACTAGTGCAACAAAAAAAACATTTTATATACACGAAAAGATATGGCATGTAGGTATCAACTTTGAATGAAATATCTTCAGCAGTTGCCCAAATGTAAAAGAAAATGAATTCAATTGTATATCGGAAAGTAAGCATTTTCAAACATTGGTTCGTATGAAATTTTTTAGAAAAGTTCATCAAGAAATAAGTCATTAATTATTTGCTCTCAGTTCAGAAACACTCTGTGTATTTATATTTTAAAGCAAGATGATAATTTCATATGTTTGAAAAATTAAGTTCACTGAAAGGGCACGCAACAAAAAGTACTGCATCCCGCATAACATAGACAAATAATTCAATAACCTCAGTTATGCTAATCGGATTTAATTAAAAAATTTATTGACAATGCACAAACAGTGGCACAAACAGGTGAGGCTGCTATAATGCAGCTCCTCCCCACTGAGGATCAGTGGCAACCGAACGCTTGTCAAGCAACGAAGTATAGGCACTCCCTATACACTACTAAGCTTTGGTATTACCACTGTTTTGTTTAGTTCTAAGTCACCATTGTTGGCACATTGGGATTTAATAACTTGTTAGGCACTCAATTCCCCCATTGTTAATTTATTACAAATAATAAGCTTAAAAGGCAATTGTGTGCATGCCGCTTGAGCCGTAGGAGGTGAACGGTTTAATGGCTGCTTTTGAACATATATTTCTTCATTATGAAGATAAGATCAGACCGCATGACATTAAAATATGTTTACGAGGTACCTTTTGAGATAATTATTCAAGATCGAAATTTATGGATAAACAATAAACTGGATTTCCTCTCTGAAGCCATGGTGTGGTTCACCCATGGCTCCAAAAGACCCAGGGGTGAGAATACATTTGTAAGGACCAGGAAAATATTTGTTTTTCCCATGGGTAAATACTTGGTTGTATTCCAAGTAGGAACCTCTGCCATGCTTTGGAAAATAACAGAAGAGCCTTCCAAAATAGGCGAACTTACGTATGCTTGGACAGTCAAGCGGTCCTTAAAGCTCTCATGAGCTGGAAAGTCACGTCAAAATTGTCTTAGGAATGCCAGAGTGAACTGAGATCTTTTGCGCATAGAAATTTAGTAAAGCTATTCTCGGTACCGGGTCACAGGGTCATTCTTGGACTCTCTCTTTGGAGCAATGATCTGGTTCATCAATCGCTCCAAAAGACACAAGGGCTGGAGTACATGGGTTAGGACCAAGAAAATATTTGTTTTTTTTTCTCTGGGAATACACTTGTATAATAGAAATCAATGCCATCCTACAATGTGCTTTGAAAAATAACAGAAGAGCCATTCAAAATAGGCGAATCTACGTATGCTCTTTTGCGCACAGAAATATAGTAAAGCTATTCTGGGTACCGGGTCACAGAAGCATTCTTGGAAATGAAAGAACTGACGAGCTTGCAAGTTAGGCATCAGTGACATCATAAATTTACCCTAAATAGCTCCCGGAGTCCCACAGAACACAATACAAGGAGCTGCAAAGCAATGGATCGAGAATAATCCTACATAGATCACTAGAATAGCAAACATGAACTCAGCCACAGTAAGAATGCTATAGGAACTATTGGTCCTAAATTCTCAAAACAACTGCTCAACCCTAGCAGGAGACAACTAAGACGGGAATACTTATAAGACATCTGGCTGTCAAAATGAAGCTGTACAGTGGAGACCTTAGCTGCAGGCATAATTAGCCAATGCGAATCTCTATTATATACTTTATATTTAGGAATGTAAAACTAGAATGATATAATCTTTCAATCGGCATTAGATGTGTATAAGTTAGTAAGTAACATGGAACTAGGGTAAGCCAATGTCTACAGTAAAACGAAGGCTATGCACAATAAGCCTTCTAATTACACAACTAAAAATGCGAAATATTATATTAGACTGAAAGCTTTCTTTGATGACGCCAATTTTTCCTACAACTGGACACGATTTATAAGTTTTGCTCTGTTTTGGATTGAGCATGGAGGAATAAACGAGATATTATTTGCAAGAATCTCTGGATCTATTTTAATCCCATGTATCATCAATGATACCTCCTTGGGCTCATATTTGTAGAGATTCTGACTCTCGGTCTGGGATATTGAAATGTTTTACCATAATGCTTGGCTATTTTATTGTCTGAAATAATACTATGGTGATGGTCTAGTATTGCACCTTGTTTCTTCTAATTAATGCCTGATCTTGTCCGATACCGGCAGGTTTGTACTTTCCCCTTATGATGCCTTTTAGTATTGTGTCATGTCGTTTGCTACCATTACACGCGACTTGTAAACAGAGGTGCTTGCTTGTGATTATTCTTTGAGAGACTGCACATTTTAACTACAATTATTTTCAGAGAATCGAGAATTCCAAAATAATTACAATGTAATAAAATAATATTTATCGCAGTAATCTTGTTTTCATTTTAATCTGGCTCTTTCCTCGGAACTTGCCCAACGCGTCGTTTTCTATACGCTCTTCAACCCTTACATATTCATATTTACAGGAATTGCGAATTCATTATCATTATGAATAGGGAGCTGATTTCCTCCAAACTTCATTAATAAATCTGGGATTCCCAGTTTTATTTTCACATTAATTGTTCACTATGCAGGTCATTGAACTGTAGGTTTCGGATTCTTAGTGCTTTGGGTTTCATGTTAAGCACTGATTTCCAGTTTCGTGTTTCCTTAATTTTTTCATCACTTTAGCCACAGCTACACCTATTAGTATAGCACTTTTGTTTCTCTTCAATCCATTGCGCGGTCTCCTTATGCGTCCTAATATTGATAAATCTGGCCGATTGATTGATTGGTGCTATGATAGCCGGGTTGCGGCTATAATACTGCCATATTTTTAAAAATTATTTTGATCTTTTATTAACCTGAGAAAGTGTAATTTTGATAAGATAGTGAATGTGCCGCAAAATATTATTTTTGCTTGCGGCGCATTGTGATTGGTGAAGAAACCCTCCAAAATCAAATTTTTGGTTGCGCTACTGCAATAAGGCATCTATTCTGCATTGCATGGTCTTAT
>MU182801.1:95632-159248 GCA_016904865.1 Pissodes strobi | reverse complement strand
AAAATTCCGAGTATTTCCGGAGATATCCGGAAAAAACCGAAATTTTGAAAAATCGTTTTATTTTTTTCCTGGGCTTATTTAAAAACCGATTTCAAATTGAATTACACTTTTGCATTGCCACTTTTTCCGCTCTATCCAATGATGGTATCCAGTTTGAAATCCGACGTTTCGTCTTCAAGGGATCATCATCAACTTTCTTTTTTTAAATACTAACTTTAATTTTTTTTATCGTTTTTCAGATGGTATTGGCGTTATTAATATGATTGTTTTTATTATTTTTTATTTTTTTTTTATTTTTATTTTTATTATTATTTTTTTAATTATATATTTTGCTTTGGCGTAATTTTAAATAATTTATGATAGGTACTTTTGAAATTTTTATATTCTATAAAAATATTTTATTTTGTTTTTTGTATTAAGTGGAAAATTGGAGCGTATTAAAATTAAAAAATAGTAAAATAATTTCTTAAGAAAATATGGCCATGAACTATTACTCAAACAAATTGCTTACTGCAAAGATAAAATATTCTCAACTTTTAACCAATTAAAAAATGTATTTAATAGAGAACATCAACATTTTATAATCATACTACGTGATACTATAGGTACTTTGATGGGAAAAGACCTATTGGAATTTTGCTTATAAATAAACTAGTAATAGTACTGAGTAATAGTTCATGGCCATATTCTGCCATAATTTTACTATTTTTTATTTTTAATACGGGCTCCAATTTTCCACTTATAACAAAAAACAAATAAAATATTTTTATAGAATATGAAAATTTACCTACCTTAATTTTTTTTAAATCACCCCAAAACAAAATATATAAAACAAAAATAATAAAAAAATAATAAAAATTAAAAAAAAAATTAAAAAAAAATAAAAAAAAAAAAACTTATACTCATATTAATAATGCCAATACAATCTGAAAAATGATAAAAAAAATTAAAGTTCGTATTTAAAAAAAGAAAGTTGATGATGATCCCTTGAAGACGAAACGTCGAATTTCAAACTGGATATCATCATTGGATAGAGCGGAAAAAGTGACAATGCAAAAGTGCAATTAGATTTGAAATCCGTTTTTAAATAAGCCCAGGAAAAAAATAAAACGATTTTTTAAAATTTCGTTTTTTTCCGGATATCTCCGTAAATACTCGGAATTTTGAAACTTTCTAAACGGGATATTGTTAGGCACCTAAATGCGCAATTTTGCCTTAATTTGACCGACACTGTATCTCTTACGGTTTTCGAGTTCCCCATACATAGACACGAATTCGAGCCACCCTGTACATTGAATTATTTGTAATATAACGCATATACTTACCATGCCGATTAATTTCAGAGCAAATTGAACGATAAATTTCAACAAATTATTTTACAAAGGTTTAGTTGATAAATAGTGGGGTGTGCTTTTTTGTTCCATGGTCAGAAATTTACTATTCTAAATTCTACAAAAATGTTATCAAATAATATTGCCGAGTAGCACAAGTGAACATAGTAAAGATGAAAATAAAGTATCCTATATATCGGAGGAGCAAACAACAATGGATATTACACATTATTAATACTGTTGGCGAAGTTTTTCACGAGAGAAAATAAAACCTATGTATTATTACATCATTATTGAAAAATCTAGCCCTAATTAAATAAATTGCTCTAACAAAGGGGATAATTACAAAACACACGCATTGTTCATTCAATATAATATATATGTATACATATTTTTTAATGATTAATGCAAATTTCATAACAATTTAATATAATGTGAAATGTGATATGTGTTAATAACTATTTCGCAGAATATCTGTTCCTGTATTCCTAATTCATGAAATAATTTAATCTAAAATATGACTTTTGCATGCACAAAAATTTACATAAGGACTAATCTTGAAGTAGCAAATAATATTTTAGAAAATTTTTTCGCCTTGGATAATTTTAATTGATATTTAAACCTTGACGTAACCTGTAAGCCAGTTAAGAAATGGAACCATATGGTTCTCGTGTTGAGTAGCGTTGTATACAAAACATAAAATATCGTAATGGCAAATTATACACGTTATAAAGAACCATTTATGAAGAGTGAACTCAGTAGCGCCTGACATACAATCCAGAACAGGCAGCTTGATAACTATTGCTTATTAATGACTATTAACAATTTTCTCTATAATGAGACTTTCAGGTATTTTCTTCTTCAAATGCTTCTTGAACACGTTAATAAAGTTTCAAACGATGTTTGTTTTGTTATTATCAGTCGCGCTGTTACAATTAATTCGTATTTTTGTCGTTACAAGCTTTGGTAATGTGGTAATATGCTAATAATTCTTTGCTGATTTAGCAGCAGATTCCCAGCAGGCCCCGAATGAAGCTAAATGTCACATCAGAGAATCCATTGATACTTTTAATATGCTCAAAAATAACCCTGAATTTATTGTGTATTTGTGATTTGTAATTTACTCAAATTTAATTAACGCCTTCAATGGTAGGTAACATCATCAGCTGCAGATCAGGAAGATCTCGCATCGATGCCATTTTCCTCCTAAGACAATATCAAAAATGTCTACCGAATATAATAATGCAGCCTACATGGGCTATACTCATCTGGAGAAAGCATTTGATCGCGTAGCACAAATAAAAACGAAACCAAAAACGACAGAAAACAGGCTGAACCAATCCCAGTAGAAAACCACATATTACAAGAAGATTCCATAAGATCACTCCTTTTGAATGTTAATATGAACGAGTCAGTGAAAGAATGTGCAAAATCTGAAGGGATATAAAATGGGTAATTGTAATGTTACGGTCCTGGGCTATGCCGACTATGCTCTGTACAAGACGTTACGGGGATCGGGTCACAGGGCTTCAGAGTTGTTTTTAATTTCATTTTCACTTCACGCATGACCCTCCGCTCGCTCCGGGGCGCAACCAAACAAAACTAACGACGTGAATAGAACCCGGGTCGCATTTTTGTATCGAGCGTCCAGTAAACCACTTTTTATAGCGTGACTGTAATATAAATATTGGTTAGAATACCACCCGTTACGTTTCTCCAAATATTTGAACACTTCACGCATCGCCCTCCGCTGGCTTCGCTCGCACGGGGACGCAACCAACCCAAACCAACCCAAAATATGAAAAATCTGCACATTTATATTATAGTTGCGCTATAAAAAGTCGATACAAATAAGCACCCGGGTCGCCGTATCACAAACACATCATCCAACCATTGAGCTACGAGACCACTTGAAAGCAATTCGCTGAACCATGAAGATATGGTGTGTCAACAATGTAATGCGCGCGCAACTCTGAAGCCCTGTGACCGGGGTCTCGGAAATGTCTACTTTCTACTTGCTCAGTTGGTGGCGAAAAACAAAGACGGCTATACCTATTTAGGGACATAGCTAAATAGATCTACATGATGATATGTGCTTCTAGAATAAAATGCAAGAACACATCTAAAATACCCATTAGATATAGAGTAGATCTCGACAAAATACTGTGCAATAATTGTAAGGGACAGTAAACAACAAGAGCAATAAGAAGAATAATATGTTTAAATCACACGATATGGAAACATAGAAGGATCGAAGCTAACTCAAGAATGTATAAATCTGTATTTAGACAAACGGATGGATGAAGAGAGGATAGGCAAATTAAAGCACGAGATAAATCCCCATTAGGGAGAAGTACAGGAAGACCGCGAAAGAGTCGAGTGATGATCCCAAATAAATGGAGGATAGGTATAGGACATGAAGGAGAAACAGAGCAAAGGACAACATACCTAAATCAAGAAAAGAGGACTAATAAGAAGAAATAATGATGATAGCAAATTATACAGTAATCTAGAAATATAAATTTAAAAATATTTTAGTGATATAAGAGTACTGAGAAACTGCATTAGCCCCAGATAATGCTTTTACGAAATGCTCTATTTGAGTAATACTTTTTCATATATTGGCAAGCCAATATGAAGGCTGCTGTTAGAAATGAAATATCAATACAGAGAAGAAGTATTAATAATTTAATATAAAGGGCAGCACTCATTCAAAAGCTCGTAAAAATTATAGGATCATCGCTTTAATACTTAACTAACTAACTTAATAAGTAAAACCAAGGTTAGGATAGTTGGCAAAGAGAGTAATATTAATTCAAATGGAACAGAATGGAATTCTTGACAGTTTACTTGTAATTAGGCAATGTTCGAATAAAGTTGTAATAACAATTCAACAATTTTTCGGAATCCTAAAATATCGCCTCCTAATATGACTACCTTTAAAATTAATCGGAAACAAGAGATCAACGAACTAACATTCGCACAAGCAGTCTTATTTTGAAGAATAAATAGACTGAAGTTAACTAATCCCGATAGCATCGATTATTTGGATATGGATATTCAATATTCCGAAGAGGAAGATGCCAAAGAGATATGAGCTTAGACCTATAATCCTGCCACGATAAAAGGTACTGCTACTAATAAAAATTATAATATAAACATGAGCGCATTAAAATGAAACGCCACTGAGTCCAAATGGCAATAAAATCGTATCTGAGAGAAAAGTAAATATTTATAAGTGGTCGCAACTTTTATAAAATGAAGATGCGTAAGGAGATGTTTGAAAGCGCTTTAATTTTATTAAGTTGGCTGAACATGTAATTGACTGAACAAATAATCAATGTAGTTGTAAAACAGCCTGGTTATATAATAAAAAATCAATTCAACCAAACTTTATGTTGATAACTTAATAATATTGCTTTCTATTTATCCATCTCTTTATTTGTAGGGCGTGGAAGCCATATCATTTTTTCTTTTATTTATCTATATTCGGATGATCCCGCCAAATCCATCTCAAATCATTTACTTCACATTTAGCCTGACATTTTTAAACGCCAATTATCCTGTCAGGGTTCTTCCTCAGTAAGTAAGCTACTTTAAATTCCAGTTTATCTGTTTTCTTCTAATAAGTGTTATATATTTAGATGCTATTTCTGATTAAGCTTTCACTATTTTGTTCGAGTCCTCCATTTTCTAATTGTATGTGAATGTGTTACAAACAAAGAACAAAGAAAAACCTTAAATTATTGTATAATTTTAATCAGGCGAATGTATGGTTCACCTACATTTACGTAGATATTTCTGCTTCGTGCTTTGCCATTACATTAATTAGATAAGAGAAAACTTAAGAATGTTTAATGAAAGATCTTCCAGAAACTCGTATTATAACAGCTCACAATTTTTGTGTAGTAAATAACGTTTACATTGGTAAGCTTTGCTACTAAAAACAGTATTTTGGTTACTATCAAAATTAAATAATCCTCTTAATTATAAACGGTTTTAAAATATACGTTTCTAGGATTGGATCTATATAGGATCTTACTCCTCTACTGTCATTAACAAAATATTTTCAAAAACCGAAAACTGTTTAAATTTGAAAAATCGAATAAATAATTCATAGTTCGCAGTTAATTAATTGGAAATGTTAGTTTTTTATATCAATAATTGATAATATAATAAAATTTAAACATTTTTGTTATGACATAAACGAAACAAATATCAACCATATTAAATTATATAGACAATTAGCAAATGAGGCATGGGAGAAAGTGGTTGTGATTCCTGATATGGATTTACTTAAGTCTTCTAAACTAATATCATACTTATATTAAAAAAACAACAACAATTATAGTCAAACTAAAAAGCCGAAACCGCGAATTACTCAGGTCATAGTCAATTCTATTAAGGAAGGGAATCAAAGGAAACATCATCTAATTAATAATAGTTATTCTCCAGAAAAATTTTAAAATTATTAATCTTACAAAAATATCATAAACAAAGCAGTTAAAAATGTAAAAAAAATAATTATTAGTATAAACAAAACTAAGTGAATATTATTACATTGACAATGCTAAAGAGCTTTTGTTTGAGAATTCAAACTATTACAACATAATCATATACGTATTTAACAACCTGAAATTGTACTTAAGCATGTAAAGCATACTAAGTTTTTTTTTATCTTGGCTCTCTTTAAATCTTCGTTTTCAATATTTCTTAAAACGTATTAAAAATTCACCTATGTGCTCCAATATATTTACTATGTTCTTGCTTGCTCGCTGCTCCCATCACAAAGGTTACTTGATCTCTAAATATGTTGGTTTTGAGGGAGAGAAAGCAGCATACAAGGAAGAATCTCACGATACATTTTTTATGGCACTCGACGAGCAGTGTTTGTGCGAAGATGTTGATTGACACGGTTCTTAAATAGTTGTAGTTTGCAATTAAGGGGAAACATATGTCCTGGGAATAAGTTCCACAGTGACGCAGTGCGCCAGACAAAGGAGTCCTTGAAAGCGACGTTCTAGTTGTTACCAGTTGTACGACGAATGGGCTCTTGTCGTATTTCGCAATTGTCTGACAGGCGTTGCTGGGAGTGGGATGATGCTCGCCAAATCCTGGGAGCATCTGCCGTAAAAATATCTGTAAAACAGGGATATCTCCGCCACTTGTCTCGGTGTTCCAGACTATCCAGATCTCGGGTCAACTCCGGGTCGCCGACGAGACGCACAGCTCTCTCTTCTGAATAGAATCTAGCACCTTTAGGGTGTGCTTTGGTGCGGCACCCCAGATGTGTGAGCAATATTCTAAGCACGGTCTTATTTGCGCTTTGCAGTGCAAGAGCAGACTTTCCAAGAAGATGGGAAAATCCCGTTTCGGTAAGACAGGGCAAAAAAGTCTGGAAAAAATGGGTGTTAGTTTGTTGGCGCAGTTCTTTAGCGTGATGGCAGATATTCCATCTGGTCCTGATGCGTTTTGCGTATCTAGCTCTTTAAGAATTTTACTAATGTCACGGTGGTAAAACTTAATTTCTGTCATGGTAGTGTTGATGTTGGATATGGTGGGGAGATCCTTACCTTGTGGAACGTTTAAGGTAGAGTGCGCTGAAAACATTTCGACGAGCATATTTGTTGTTTCCTTAGCTATATTCGCCGTGACGCCGCGTTCGCCTGTCCAAGGTGGGGGAGACGTTCTTGTAAAGTTATTACTTACTGCCTTTGCTACCGACCAGAAATTCTTGGAGCATTGCCAAAGTTTATTCCTGATCCTTTGATTGTGTTTGTCGTTAGTTACGTCAATCACACGTTTGCATTCGTTTCTCGCTTTAGCAGATTAATTGCGATTTTCAGCGGTCTGATTTTGCTGCCAGTACTTGTAGGCTTGCTGTTTCGTACCTACAGCTCTTTCGCATCTTCTGTCGAACCAGGGCTTTTCTTTTGACGGTAACTTGATGGAATTTGAGATATATACTTCCATTTCGAGGAGATTACTTACGTAATCTCTTCGCAACAGACTGACGGATCGTCAGTGCCGAAGCAGACCTCGAGCCAAGGAAAATCAAGTAGAACTCTATTAGATCCTCCCAGTTTGCACAATTGTAATGACAGATTTTACAACGCAATGGTGGATGCAGGAGTGGCAGGTCAAAAAACGTTGTAATAAGTTTGTGATCGGAAGTACCCAATGGCGGACTAACTGTAATTGTCTACTGGTCAGGATTTGTGATTAGAAAAAGATCCAGCAGGGCGGCAAATTTTTTCCTATGTAGAGCGTTCTTGTTGGATCTTAGAATAACTAACAATAGTAATTATATTGTACTCAGTGCAAATAGTGGATTACTTATAAATCTGACATATTGAGGTTACGATGATCGATTGATGGATATGATTAATTTTAGTGGTGTAACATTATTTTTGGTTCGATTACGTGCATTTATAAAAACTCGTAAATTCCATGAGTGGATACCTATAACGTCGCATTTAATATCCCCAAGATCCTCACAGTTTAATGCAATATGGGAATCTGCTATTAAAACAGATAATACACATATAAAGGATATAAGTGGAAATGACGTATTAATGTTTAAAGAGCTTGTGATACTTATGACCCACGTTGAAGAAGTTTTGAATATTAGGTCGTTATCTTCGTTCTCTAACGATCCAAATACTAAAGATGAAAAGTTGCTTCCTCTTGAGTGGCATGAGTGGTCGATTATAAAAATTATTTCCATTCGTGGAAGAGACATAATGCAATCAATAGAATTAAGAATAAAGATATTACGATGAAAGTCATATGTCATTTATATTTACAAATTGATGTTGTATCAGCGGGTGAACTGTTCAAACTTCATGGGTGCCATAAGATGTTTTTGGTTTAAAGTAGGCTTTTTCCAAAATTTGACACTCCATAAGATATATATGAAATCCAACAAAAAAATCGCTCATTAGATATTCGTGGGGACAAAAAGGAAGCCATATAAACGTGGACTTTATAAGCCTTTTAAGCTTGAACTACTTCTGGAAGCAGCCTGTATAATTAAGATATAAAGACTTTAAAGGCTGCTAATAATGCAGCCTGTAAGCCGATACAAATTCTCCATCAAAATCGCTTTAGTATCTGTCCCTTTTAGTAGAAGTTATATAAGTTGCATGAAAATCAACAGAATAAAGTAAACGTATAAAAGGATGGTTATTTAATTATTTTGTATTTTTGTCGTTATTTCGTCTCTTAATTTTTTATTTTAATTAGTTTTGGGTAACATAATTTTATTTAACTTTTCAATGTTTTTATTTTTGTATTGTGATTATTACCACAATTTCTTTTTTGTTAAATTCCTGTTATAAAACTGAAATTTAGCACTAATGAAGGTTTTAGCTTGATAAAAAGCGCCCTGCTACTGTATAAAATAGTGTTGTGAGTTTGATCGTATTTTCGCTACTAAAGTCAATTTAATCAATCAAAAAACTATATGTTTTCCTGCACTTCGTAAATTTTTGTAGGCTTGGCACTATTTCTTAATAACAGCTACAAATTGCTTCGAACCAAAAGTTAATACACAACAGAACAGTATCCTGAACCAAACCCTCAAGACAAAAACAAAAACATCGAAACACAGCAGGATAGCGTTACACCGCACCTTTCTGAATGACCAATAAAAGAAAAGCCTGGCGGATAGCTCCTGTTGCATTCTTTCAATAATAGCGAAAGCACGCCGCGACCTTGAGGCTGCAAGGTCACTTGGTCAGCCGGTTGCACTATGTCACGTCCGCGCTGCAGGTATGATTCCGGCTATGTTGTCAAACATACGAATTTGACGCAAATAATATTTTATTATCCTTGTAAATTAATAAGAAACGCTTAATAAGTTGTAATCAATATAAATGATAATTTATAGCCGTTTTTAATAAAATTTAACAAACTGATTGGGTTTACGTTGTTAAATAAATATGTATTAGTACTAGTACTAGAGAAATATTTCACACTTTCCACAAACAGTAGAATTCCGACAAATTTAAGCGCTCATATTTGTTAATAATAAAATAATTTTAAAAACCTTCTTTGGTACTATTCTCCGTAAAACAATTTTATTGATGTTAAAATAAGCTTTATAGTACGTAAGAAAAAGTGAAATTTTCGTTGACATTTAATTTTTTGGCATATCAAAGTGTAATTAGGAGGAAATACGCGCTACTAAGATTTTTGGCATCTGTCATTTAGCACTTTTATTTTTTTTAAGTGAAAACTTCTTTAAGCGCGTTTTGCTTTTTCTTGTGGGGGTTGAATGAGACCGAGCCGTCACGCGTCACGCGTCACGCTAGGATATGTAACGGAACGCTCCTTCTACTGGCATGTTCCCGTATAGGTAGAGGGCTGAAATTTTCAGAGGATGTAGCCGGGGTAAAAAGAAGATCCTGAACGAAAACGGGACCCCGAACCACTCTTCCCGTTTGGCCAGGGGAGGTGGGAGAAGGAAAAACGTAAATAATTAATTTCGAGAGAACGGGTGTCGAAATTTGTATGGCAGGTGCGCCCCATGGGAGGCCACCTTAGGCCATACGGGGGGACAGGGGCTCTAATTTAAGGGGGGATTTTGGGGGGGAAACCGTTTTTCGCCCGTATCTCTGCAACGAAGGCTCGGATCGAAATTCTGACAGTAGATGACCTCGTTGAAGTTTTCACTTCTGTCGTGCAGTCTTAAGCGCACACCAAATTTTTTGAAGTGAAAACTTCTTTCGGCGCCTTTTGCGTTTTTTTTGTGGGGGTTGAATGAGACCGAGCCATCACGCGTCACTCGTCACGCTCGGATATGTAACGTAATGCTCCTTCTACTACCTATAGGTAGAGGGCTGAAATTTTCTGGGGATATAGCCGGGCTAAGAATAAGATCCTGGACAAAACGAGACCCTGTACACCCCCCCCCTTTGGCCAGGAGGGGGAAGAAGGAAAAACTTAAATAATTAATTTCGGGAGAACGGGAAGAGGTAGGGGGTCGAAATTTGTATGGTAGGTGCGCACCATGGGGGACCACCTTAGACCATATGGGGGGACCGCGGCTCTAATTTAAGGGGGATTTTGTAGGGAGAACCGTTTTTCGCCCGTACCTCTGCAACGAAGTCTCGGATCGAAATTCTGACAAACGATGACCCCGCTTGTTGAAGTTTTCACTTCTCTCGTGCGGTCATAAGCACACACCAAATTTTTTTATTTTATGGGACAAACTGTGAACTAATTACCTTGTAGTCAGTGCCGCATCTATAACGTTCGAGGCCCTAGGCCCGCTTCAGATTTTGGGCTTATCGGACCGACAAAAAATTTTCCCCTCGAAAGATAAATCGAAGTCTGCGCGTTTTTTTTTAATATCGAATTACTCGAAAGTAGCTTGTCCCCGTATGTTTCAACTTTTTAAAAATTTGTTGCTAATTAATATAAAGGGAAGTTCTCGAAATTAAAATGTAATATGTCTTAAAATTCAAACACAGGTACAAACGCATTTTCTATTGATAAAACACAAGATATTTTTTGGAAAATCTCACAGATTAAAACAAAAACATATTTCAAAAACACCTATAAGAAAAAGATAGAACTAATTTTTTTCCTAATGATGTTATATTATTGGTTTTCTTCCCAAATACGTTTCAATAGTCGAAAACAGACAAGTGGATCGAAGTGTGCCTACATGCAAGATGGAAGTAAATCAGTATAATATCAGTTAGATATCGCAGCAATATAAATATTCACAAGCTTAGTCGATGTAATTGTAAAGTTTTAATGATAAAATTAAACAAAAAAAATTAGCGAGTCTGCTAGTACTTTAGACACTGATGTGTAAACATATTCTATATCGACTTGCACAAATATTTGAGCAGCCCTCGTAAAATCACTGCGCATGTTTATGATGTCAAAGCCGTTTACACATTTCCGTCCCATTCCGCTTGAACATTTCAGTCCCATTTGTCAAGATTTACCCTCATACCGCCGCGTAAGATGTTTACACATCAAAAATTATACACACGATTTTAAATTGACCCTAGGTCCGGGCCTCACGGGCCCAATGGATAATGCGGTACTACTTGTGGCATTACTTCTTAAATTATTTGAATGATACAATAAATTAAAAATAAATTTGTTTATTTTCCTTACCAACTAGCGTGTAAACTCTGGTCATTTCGGTATATCGGACATATCGAAAAAGTCAACAGAATGGAAATGAAGTTATCCAATCAGATCATGAAGAAAGAATGGCATTCCTTTTCGAATAGTACACATCTAAAATTACCCTCATATATGAAATTTAGCTGTTAAAGGATAAACGGATTTCTAGATATCTGACCGATCTGATATGTTCAAACGACTTTATGAGCATTTGTCAGGCCAATAGACTAAAATTAAAATATAATACAATATATATTTTGGGAGGCGATTCTAGAGCTAATAATATGAAGAAAAATTCCTATCGACATAGGTCTTGAAATACTTCGTAAGGGAGCTACGGACCCTCAAATTGGGCCTCCAAAATAAGTTTATATCGATTATCCCCTTAACCATTGAGAGTCAAAAGGTACTCTTCAGTTTTCGCGTACGGGAAATCGTTTGGTGAAACTGTAAATGTGATTTCAGGTGCGTAGATAATTCGGAAGAAGGAAGGGGGCATTCCTTAAAACGCCCAATTTTATTTTTACGTTAGGCTAATTTTTGGCGTCATAATAAGATTCTACAGACATTTCTCTACAAAAAAGGTGATCTTGGTAAAAAGCCGTAAGATCTACCGTTTTCGAGAAACATGCGTTTTTGTAGTGTTATGCACTCTTGCATGGAATTCGAATTTCACAAGAAAAATTAAATTGGCTGTGACTGTCACTGTCGACATTTCCTATCATAAACGCTATTCAAATTGCATTTTTTGCGAAAATTTCCCAGGGACTTGTAAGAATAGTTGTAAAATGGACCCTTAATCCTTCGAAGAAATGACTGATGTACGGGAAAGCGAATGGAAGTTGAGAAAACAATTGCGTTTGAATGCTAATGTCATAAACAACATATGATGAAGCTGGGTTCACGAGGGTTGGTATTATTAATTTTCGTAATAATCATGTTTGGTCTGAGGAAAACCCTCACGAATCAAGGCATTAGAACAAGTTTTCTATAAATTTGTGGACAGGAAATATTCGAGATTTCTTGGTAGGGTCCTATGTGCTTTCTCACCGTCTAAATGGACAAAACTTGGACTTTCTAGAAAAGGTTCTCTCTGACTAGATGGATGGTGTACCGTACCAATTAAGGTAGGACATGTTTTTTACAGGCTGTAGAATCTTACATTCTTAAATTAGCCAGAGGTCCAAATATGCAACAGACTTTTTAAGAAGGCCCTCCCCCTCCCACATATCTACGCCCTTGGTCGTGGAATTACATTTCCACTTTCAACGAATGATTTCCCGTAATTGAAAACCCAAAAGTACCAAATTTTAACTTATAAGTCCCAATGATTAGGGAGATAATCGATAAAAACACATTTTAGGGACCAAATTTAACGGGTCATAGCTCCCTTACGAAACATTCCCGGACCTATGCTGGTATTTTTATTTTTAGCTCTAAAATCACCTCCCAAAATATATGAATGTTATTTCCGGACACCTGATATATTATATGCAAATATAGTAACAAGACAGTTAAAACATTTAAATTTTGTAAGTCGATAAAATTAAATTTCAGTAAATATAAATTTTCTCATACTTTTGGATTTTTACTGTAGAGCAGAGTTTATTGTAAAACCAGCTAGAGCATCCAAATAAGAAAGTAAATTACTTTTTAGACAAGAAAAATTATTATTAAAAACCATGACCAGTTAAACTTATCATCATGCTACAATTTTCTATAACATTTGGAACAAATGTGTATAAAGAAAACATTCTTAATGAATGTTCAGCATACAATTCTAAATCTAGATTCCTAATTGCATATATTGGCAACATTGTAAATAAGGCCACGTTAAATAGTAGGTACTTATGCTAAGAGCCCAGCTGATATTATGTAACAACAACGCGTGCGAATTTTTAATTAATTTACATAGTTCCTGCTTGTAGTAATTGAAAAGCTTTTTGTATCTATTTAGACTTGTTTGCCTAACAAAAAATATCGTTAATTGATCACTTGAAACACTTAATAATATTTAAATATTAATATGTATCTACCTAATAACGGATCTAGCAAATTAGTCAAGAATGATAGATGATAATCAATTATTTGAAAATATGCAAATATTGCTTACAAAAAAACGCTTCAAAAAGCTCATACAAAGTGCAAATAATTTAAATCAGCACTAACCAAAAATAATTGCATCCCTCCTCCAAGGTGAAAATATAGAATTCAGATCAAAATCTTGATTAATCTGCATATTAAAAGACCTAGTTTACTATTTAATATATAAAAATTATTTTTTATTTCTTATATTTAAGTGTAATATTATTACTAAAAATATGAAGCTGATGGCGGGAAAGATTTTTAAAGCTTATGGAAGAACATTAGAAAGTTGAGCAATTTGCATATAAATAAGGAAGATAAGAAAGACATGCAGATGCTCAATGTGCCCTTAAGGAATATGTGAATATAGAAGATCGTGAAGCTTCCATAAGAAAATTAATATAGCTGCAATGTTGGATAATCACACTAGCTGCCAATATAGCAGCCTAAAACAGAGCCGTAATTTTTAAAATAGAGCCAAAGGGAAAAGCTATTTGCGGACAAATGCGGTAGTGATCAGGAAGGGCGCAAGCAAATATATATGATCCTCAATTACAAGAGATGACATTGAGAAAACCGTGGAAATGGTCAACCTTGGTGATATTTCAATTCAGACTACTCCATTTAAGGCTACTCAGGAAGGTTAAAATTCAGGTACTAAAGAATGCAACGACTACCATACTATTAGCTTGAGTTCTGATTCAAAGATACTATAAATAAATTATATATCATATAATTTATCCTACATCAGAGATGTAGGGCCACCCTTAATAACATCCAGGTGTTCGTTCAGCCCTACCAAAACGCGCTTTGTATTGCCTTTATGTGCTTTATTTATTTCGCGAATGCCTTTGATGTTGTAGGCATATCATGAAAATTTGATTTAGGTCCCTATGAAAAGCAAACTATATTAATCATAAGGACTTAATCTTTATTGAAAACATAAGGTAAAATCGACAAAATACCGATCCTAAATATCTGAGTGGCAAATAAAAGAATGCAGTGACCACAATAGGTATTTATAGCATATATACCATAGCTTCTTGACTCGGGTTCAAAAATATTTTTAAAGATTATACATCATGAAATTTATCCCACTGCTTATTTTGGTTTTGGTTTGGTAACAAGGTACTTTTTAACATATAGATACTAATTTAACGGTGTCAAGACGGGTAAGTTGATGTCTTTATGTACACACATTATTGATTTTGAGAAAGGCAAGATGAAAATTTGATTTAGATCCTTAAAACAGCAGATATTAATGATAAGCATTCGCAAAATAGAGAAGTGTATGATGTAACAAAGTGATAATCTGTCATCGATGGTTTGCATCTCATACTCTGCGGAGATATTTGCAGATTCTGGTAGATGAAATTGTAGTTCTTGCGATAAATATGACTCACCCAACTTAACGTGAAGAATACTAAATCAAGATTGTGGGATGAAGAATTAAAATTATGGACACAGAATCTCGGATCTGATCGACTGAGCTGAAAAGAGTTGTTAAAATTAAATATCTGTGACTCTTTAGTAAATGTAGATAATATCCCGAATGATAAAGCTGTCCTATGTAAAGTGACGATTTAGACTCTTAAAAAATTTACCTTCAAAATAGTAGATTTTGAATTTAATTACTAATGCAGAGGCCATGATCAGAACGAAGAAGAAGTTGAATTTTAATGATATAATGAGACATTTAAAAAATAATTGCATACATCTGGTAATTAAAAAGTCAGGGAAAATGTGAGGGGAAACCCAGGATTAAGTACTTGGCTGGAAACTCTGGTCAATGTTTCATATAAACCTCAAGTATTATCTTTATTATTATTGCATTAAACTATCTGCCAAAGCGATACCAAATACTATCTAATCTTTAGGTATTCCTATTTATTTGTATTCAAATGGTATTAATGACAAAACGGTTATCAGTAAAATAATGGTTGTTGCGCAACGGCCCTCATGTAAACGAAACCTTACCTGCGTCCAGCAATTACCGCTATGCAAATTTTTTCCGAATTGATGAATGTTGCAGAAAGGAATTAGACCGTGAAACTCACGAAATCTTAGGCATTTGCGGCTTATTGTTACAACAGAATATGTTCTCGACTTAACTGCTAACTGCCCACACATTAGAACTGTCAGTTTTGGTTGCTTTTATAGACTATTAAAATACATTTATCTAAAGAAAAGTAAAAGTGGCTAATTCAAAGCTTTTATTTGTCTTCTAGTTATGGATAATTTCCGTTTAGTATGTAGGTACCATAAGTCGGTAAATAATAACTATGCCCTTAGTTTAACATTATTCAGAGTGCTGATGTCCAGCACCAAGTAATATCCAGGTATTTTGTTCCATATTTTTTATATTCTGCGCCCAGTATTGGTTTGCAAATTATACAGGGGAGCGGAACATGTATTGCAGAAATTCAATATCACAAAAATGCTTATTTAAAATATAGCTTCAGTTTAAAGCACCTAAAAATATTTTGGAGAATACAGCGTACTGGCTTCATTGAAGCTGGGTTTAGGTTAACTTTGGGTTTTTTGAATTTTTTATTCCTTCTCAACATTTTACATAACATATCTTATACAATACACAGATCTTTTACTTCAGTTCAGATAGGGTATATCTAGGAAGTGATACAAATCTAAAACTTTGAATCCCAGCTGTACAAAAATTAAAAAAATACAATATAATTTCAGCATACCATACCAACAAATGATTAAAGCGTATGAAAATACCTACACAATACTACACCTCATCTCGAATTGCATATGTTTTCCTCTCCCACATTTAAAATGAAGTAAAAATTTGCAAATTTGAATAATTTATTTTTGACTATCTCTTAATTTGAATAAATTATAAAATTAAGTTCTAAAATCTCAATTGTATATTTATAAACAACTTGAAAGTGACACTCAACGTTTGCAACTTTGACAACATTGAATTGATTAACAATTTATTGTTAAAATGAGTATTTTGGAAATTAAAGAAGCAGCAAGTACTGTTCGTTGTTATTGCTAAAGGAGTCAACGAAGCGCTACGAATTAACACATAAATCGTTTAAAGATTGGTGTCAATGAATATGTTTCTATTTTTATTTCCCTAAGGAATTACTGCTATACCTTTTTAGTAAAATCCACTTGCCGCTTACAGAACAATGTCATTAAAGTTTAATCAATATGTAGGGAGTGGAAAAAATATTGCCACTGATTAAATCGGAAGCTGATTATGAAATGAGACAGAACATGCTAGTCATACGTTCAACTGTCAAATTTCAGATTCGTTAATTAAGAAAACAGTTAAAATTAAACATGGACTTTGTTTACCGGAGATTGTCTACAATTTTGTGCAGAAATGCGTTCCAGTTCCCACGCGGTAGAAGTGAAGACTTCATAAAACTAAACCAAGCGGTTAGCCATCCAAGTATTGACCACGCTCGATGTTGCTTAACTTCTGTGATCGGATGAGAACTACTTTTTACTTTGACAAACATGTAACAACGTCTTCTATCTCATTCTGTTGCAGGCTACATCCTATAGATCTATATCTTTTTATCAGTGTCGCTTTTTCGATACCTGGTTTCCGTTTCATCGAGTCGTTTCCTTGTCTTCGTTCCATCGAGTTTCAGATCAGTCCCGTTTTCAACCGGCTAAAGGCGCTAAAGGAGTTCTCACTTCAAAAATCTAAGTTTACAGATTCACAACTTTTTCGAGCCACTCTGTAGATTTCAAATCATTCTTTGAATATTGAAGACATTGAAATAAAATCGACGTGCTTCAGAGTTAAAAAAAAGGTTTTAAGATACCGAATTTGTGCAATATATTGTCTTTCACTGTATTTTTCTAATTGAAGAGATTTGTAGATATTTTTGATTGGCGTGAAATGTGGCGCGAAGCGTGGTATTTCTGTCTACTTTCGGTGGAACCGAAAGAAATGAATGTTCCGGTCACTTCCGCCTAGACCAAACGTTAACGTACCATGATTATGTAAAATTTAAAGAGGAAAGCCCAAACTGTTAATCTCTTAGGGTTACAGAACATCAGTTTCTAAACGTCAATATCTTGAAAACAGATTACTTTAGGCATGTAGTTATGAAAAATGGCCAGAATATCGAGGATTGTTTCAAAATACACAAAATAAAGGGTTTTCAATGTTTAGGAAACGCATTTCTCGTTTGCAGTTCTAATCTTCTTAGCCTTCTAGTGGGACATTTTTACCATTACATTCATTGTTTGAAAAAACTGAGTGTAAGTAACAGATTTAATAATATCTAACTTTAAACAGCTATTGATAAGTAAAATGGTGTGTCCACCTAATTGATGAAGATTAGCCTTTGAAAAAATGATTAATTACAATAACTATCATTACTTGGATAATATATTTCTTAAAAAAATAAAACATGACCTATTGACATAATATATATTTCAAAGACAATAATTCCTTTCCATTACTTAACCTGGTCTATACACACTATTAATTCGTAATATTTTTTTGTTTCTTATTACTATATGAAGTACCAATTTTCAATTCTGTTTATATTAATTTTAAGGACTCAATAATTTCAATTTATTTACATATTGAATGTATTAAGTATGAAGAAATAGCCTTATCCAATTTATATATTTTCACAGTTGTACATAAAAATTGTGACCTCAAGTCTGAAAAGAACAATGTCGTTCTGCTTGAAGAACTTAAATAGTTTTTGCTCATGCTTTCTGAACTGCTTATAAAGAACAAAAATAGTTAATGTGAGTAAAGTGGGTGAAACTCCATTTATTTTTAGTCTATTAGCATTAACAATTCGTTTCATGGCCAGTAAGCAATGAACAACAAATTAAAGGGATATGTGTAAATCACATGTTATTATTTCTTAGTGATTAATCTCCAAGCTAAAAAATATCGCATCCTCAAAATATGGAAAATTTATCGTTAGAAAATATGAAAAAGCAAAATATAGTTAGTGTCACGGTTTACCCTTCTTTTTGGTTTCGGATCAGTTCTTTATAAAATGGTTAAAATTTGTCAAGGTTTTTTTGTATTTTTATAATAATGGAATCTATTTAGCATTATCAAGAATTAAGAATATTAAATGTAGAAAGATAAAAATTAGTGAAGAGCATTATTTACAGTACATACATAATAAAATTATTAAATGTCGCTTATCTTCAGAATTTTATAAAACAAAAGGACTATATCTAAAATCTGCGACATGGTGTTGAGTTCCTGTCAAACGATGTATGTTATATTAAGATTCATTTAGGAATTCTAATTTCTCGTTTCGGAGCTAAACCACCTAATTTTTTTAAAGCATTTATTAATTATTAATTGATTTTAAAACATTTATGATATTCGCTTTCTAAAGAAAATATACGCAAGTAAGAGTACGTGTCTTGGATCATCTTACTTCTTAAATCATCGTCGCTGAGAGGCAGCACGACGTTGACATTAACACCTTCATATCAAATAATTTGTCATTAATTTCATGATATTCTCTCAATATTAATATCCGCATATTATTATAAGCCGAGAAAGTAAATCTACAAATCACGCACTGTACAATTAATGTTAGCGCCATTAAACTTAATAATCGTTAATGCAAACTGATATTGGCAAATAATAGATTTATTTCAGTACACATGCAGCAATAATAATAATAACACATTATTTATATTCATTTTGAACTCTCACCTACTTGCCTACCTACCTTTTATGATTTATTGCAGTACCGTAATTCATTACATCCAAAACTTGTTATAGCAATTCTGAGATATCTTAGTTCAATATCAGGTAGAAATTTTTAAATAAACGTGCTATGCGTATAATAATATGAATAAGCATAATATTAAAAACTCATTCGATTTCTACAAGGTCTAAATTATTCAGTGTTTAAATCGGTTCAAGATTATTAACTTAATATAATTACCTTTAATGTTCTTTGGCAATTAAAATCAATAACGCTAGCAGTGATTTTCTTCCTAATAATGATGTCTCAGGAAGTATTATTCATGATTAGAGTTGATTGATATATGAGGGAAATATAAATTTGAGCTTAGCCAAATTTTGAATATGTACAGAGTGTCGGTGAAATGTAGGCAAAATTGCGCACTTAGGTGCCTAACAGTATGCCGTTTCGAAAGTTTCAAAACTCCTTCGGAAAAAACCGAAATATTGAAAAGTGGTTATATTTCTTTATTGAGTTTATTTATAAACAGATTTCAAATTGAATTGCACTTTCGCATTACCTCTTTTTCCACTCTATCCAATGGTGGCATCCAGTTTGGAATCCGACGTTTCATCTTCAAGGGATCATCATTAAATTTTCTCTTTTTAAACACCAAGTTTTTTTCATTTTTCAGATGATACTGGCATTATACATATGAATATGATTTCAATCTTTTTTTAATTTTTTTTTGAATATTGATTTTGCTTTGAGGTAAAAAATAAATTAACCTGTTTATTTAATTTTACTATATATTATTTTGATTTAAAATAAAGGTTTTAATTTTACACTTAACTCGAAAAACAAAATAAAAAATTTCAAAGTAACCTAAACTATTTAAAATTGCGCCAAAGCAGAAGAAGTAATTACAAAAAAAATATAATAGAAAAATTAAAAACACATATCCATATTAATATCGCCAATATCTTCTTAAAATTGATAAAAACAATAAATTTCGTATTTAGAAAAAAGAAGTTGATGATGATTTGTATCTTCTGACGCATTTTCAGCCTCAACCCAACGGACCCCCTCCCCCTATTCATGCAGATATTTTGTTGGCGTTATATAATAGTGCAAATTTCGGTACATGCCGTATAACGAAAAGCTAGAAGGATAATGATACTAGGGATAATTAGTACACTGCTTTTAGATGTTTCAATTTTATTAATATTAATATTTTACCAATATTCATTAAATGCGATTCGAAGTATGCACTTAAAAACTCCTGTGATTTCATTGATAGGGTCAAAAACTTAAAAATTCCAAATAATGCAATATTGGTTTCCTTTGATGTAAAGAGTCTGTTTAACACCATACCGTTAAACGAAGTTTCTTGTATTATTAATGGACTAATAGATAACTCCGATAATTTAGTAAAAGAAAAAAGCGATCTCAAATCTATAATTCGTACATGTATAGATCAAAATTATTTCCAGTAAAATTATGAAATATTCAAAAAAATTAATGGTTTACCAATTCAATTTACCATGGAAAAAGAATCTAGCAACATTTTTAACTTTTTGGACATAAAGGTTACAAAGACAAGAGATTCGCTTAAATTTGATATATATTGGAAACCAACAACAACAGATGCAATAATTCATAAAGACTCTAACCAATCTTGGCAAGTAAAACTTTCCGCTTTTCATAGTCTCATCCATAGGCTTTGCAGCTTTTCCCTAGACTCGCCGAGTTTCCAAAATGAAGTATCCATTATCAAACAGATTGCAATTAACAACGGTTATAAGACGCTTTGATTGACAAATTAATAAAGAAAAAACAGAAGAACATTTTAACTAAACAATTTTATAACCCTACATTAGAATTAGAAAAGGTGCCGTTTAAATTTATCAATTATATTCCGAAAATTACAGATAAAGTTTAAAAAATATTAAATAAATTTGGCTGTAAAACAGTTCAGGTTAACAAACAATAACAACAAAATTGACAAGCAATCTAAATCTGGTGTTTACAAAATAAATTGTGTGAACTGTGAAGCTGTATACGTAGGACAAACTGGTCGAAACTTAAATATTAGGATTAAAGAACACAAAAAATCGATTTTACATAATACTAAAAACTCTGGCATAGCAAAACATTGTATAGAAAATAACCATTTTATAGATACGAATAATGTCAAACTATTACACACGGAAACAAAAAGCAAAAGGCTGAACCTTTTGGAGTACCTAGAAATCCAAAAGTCACAAAAAACAGACGTCTTAAATACGAACGACCAACTGACCTGCTCTTTAAACACCTGCACAAAATCTTGCATAAATTAATTAGAAGTTTTTCAAGTATTGACTATATTGCCTTAGAAACATGGTAATCCAGCTGGTGTTTTCTGAATGTGTATGTCTATATGCGAAATTTTTGCGAAATCTAAACTGAATCTAAATCAAAAAGCTGATCAGCGAGACGCGGAAGATAGAAACAACTTTACGTTGAATAGAAAAAGGAATAAACACAGGGCCGGTTATTATGTAGATTGTTCTTGGGATTTAAACTTTTTGATAGAGCGGCCCCGTATTTTAAATCTAAGCACGTGCCAACTCGCTCTTCATATAGCCTATATTTTAGATATCCATCTTGTTTTGACCTACAATGGAAAACTTATAAGATCCATGAAAGACAGATTATCCCCAACAAATGAGTATGAGTAAGGAATATCTAAATTAATTCGTACATTGCTTTTTTATGTCAGATGATGCTACCTTCCATTTGAATGGACGTATGAATAAGCATAATTGTAGGAACTGGAATTCCGAGATTCCTCATGCATTTCATGAATATGACAGAAGGTGTTGGTATGCCGTGGGTTATCTAAAACAAGTATTTATGGACCAATTTTTTTTGTTTTCCTAGACATGCTCGAGCAGTTTTTTCCAACAAGACGGGGCCCATTTTGCGTTGGAAACTCGGGCTTCTCTAAATAATTCTATTGGCGATATATGGTTAAGTCGAGGTGGTCCTATTCATTTGAGGGCAGATTTGACTGTTCCTGATTTTTTCTCTGGTGATACGTCAAAAATTATTCTTATTATACTCTTCCAGTAGATATTCTCAAATTCCACTTCAACACAGTGTCAGTCAAATTAGTGTAAAATAGCGCATTTAGGTGCCTAACAATATGCCTTTTAGAAAATTTCAAATTTCTGAGTATTTCCGGAGATATCCGAAAAAAAAAAAACGAAATATTGAAAAATCATTTAATTTTTTTCCTGAGCTTATTTAAAAATATATTTCAAATTGAATTGCGCTTTTGCAAAGCCACTTTTTCCACCCTATTCAATGGTGGTATTAGTTTTGGAATCTAACGTTTCGTCTTTAAGAGGTCATCATCAACTTTCCTATTTTAAATACGAACTTTAATTTTTTTCTCGTTTGTCAAATGATTTTGGCCTTATTATATGGGTTTTAATTTATTTTGTTCTTCTTTTTAATTTATATTTTTTTTTATTGCTTTGGGGCAAAAAATAAACGAACTCGTTTATTTAATTTCACTAGGATATTTTATTTTTATTAAAAATAAAGGCTACAATTTTTTGCTTAACGCAAAAGCAAAATAAAAACTATTTAAAATTACGCCAATGCAAAATAAGTAGTGTAAAAAAAAATAAATAAAAAGAATTATCTTGCGTGAATATATATACAATGCAAGAATTTATCAATAAATTGACAAAAAAAACAAACCATTTAACAAAATAACATATTTATGCATTTAACACAAAACAATAACTAAGTGGTAATATAGTTTCTAGCCTTTATTCTTATTGTTAAACAAATATATTTTGGCTTTAAATTACTTGCAACCATTTTATAAATTTTACATTTTAAATAAATTTATTGTGACAAACTTTATCTAGACATGTAGGTTGATGGAAAGCAACTGGCATCAAAAATTTAATGCATATTAAGTAGTGCTAAATTCAGCTTCGTTAAAAATTGTTTTAAATCATTATCTGACGAGATTTCAGCTAATTTTTCTTCCATGTGAAGTGAACATATTATATAAATGGATTTCTGATTTGTTCATAGCCAGAGTAATTTGCTGAAAACTCAAAACCGGACTAATATATTTAGTTATATCTTTGGTGAATGATTGATTTGTTTTTACTTTATTTTTTGTAATAAAACTGTTCAAAGAAGAATAGACAATAAGATCCATCTCTTTCGAATACGAGCACCATATATTTAAGTTTTTTGTAAGTATATTAATCTTGCTATTAGCACTAAGTATTTCTATTTTTCCTCTCTAAGTAAAGGTAAAGCTTAATTTTTAGCTCCATTTTTGTTCAAATTGATAAGCAGATACATCTTGTTTTAGATTTGATCACTTTCTCCTATCTATGGATGAGTTGTGAAAACATTCTTGAGTTAAGTGGTCGCGTCTTTATAAAATGTATTTTTTACTGAAACTTGTAGAACTGGTTTTAAACTAAATTTAAGATGTATTGAGGCTGATAACAAAAAATGAGAATGGCCGATAAACAGCAGATTCGAAACAAGATAATCCTGGTAATGATTCTGGACATCAGCTGAAGTCTAAGCGTATACTTCTAACTTCTAATAAAATAATTAAACGAAAATAAAAAAACGTGAATTTCGTTTGTTAATCTCCTGACAAATAAAATATCTGGGCCCTTTTCTTTCCTTGGCATCTTGACCACAAATGAATTTTTAGCGGCTCCATATAGGCGTGACCCGCAAATACCACTCCAGTAGATCATTATAATATTTTTTACTTCCTAAACTTGACAACTAATATCGATAATCAATATGTCGAAAGAAAATTTATTTGCTGGCTAATCCGAATTAAATCTTTCACTGTATTTTCATATAAAGAACTTTGACTACAGGGAGCAATAATAGATCAATTGTTTATTTTTGTGATGGAAATCCATTATAACAAAACACGTTTTAAAGCTTTCACTTTAATAATACAATATCAAAAATGAATTAATGCTGATAACGTATATGCTGGTATACATAATATATTTTCACAAATTAATCTCGCATAATACTTTACACGGTTTGATGAGCAAAACCTATTAAGTTACTATGTTCGTACAATAAATTCGCTTGTTTCACTTTGCACGAAACCGTAATTCATTAAAATTAAACCCCATATTAGTGTAATATTTCGATACCTCATTCATGTTCTGACTTGAAATGAGATACTTTACAGTTAATTAAATGAGAACTTAGTTCATTTCATAAAAGCTAATTCAATCTACGGTCAATTAGAGAGATATCAGTTTTGAAACCGCGAAAACCGTGGAGCGTGGAGTGATAAAACTACTCAAATTATACAAGTCCGCAGTGCTCGTTACTTATTTCCTTTTAGCTTATTGGCTTATTTTATAGACATGGCGTTAAGAATTAAAATTAGTGTTTCTCATTTTTCAGTTTAGCCATTATAATTTTATATTTATGAATTAACCGATACATAGCTATTGATTGGCTTATCAAAATTTTTAATTTGTATTATTTTTCTTTTAATCTAATATTAAACAAAAACAACAAAACAATCCATTAATCCTTAAATGCTAACTATACTCATTCTCATAGTCTATTAATACTATTCCGGATCCGTACGGACCTACAGCTTTAGTCCTGTCATTTGCCATTAGACAGTAACATTTTTCCAGTTTTTTTTTTATTTTTCTGCATATTCTATGTTGCATCTACAATAGGTGTAATAAAGTATACTGATCTTAATTTTTTAGTGCAATTCATGATTAAAAATATTCCTCCTCCTTCATCGATAACTAACGTATAACTGATTAAAGTATATAATACAAAAAAAAACAAGTGAAAACTTTAACTTTTATTGCAAAAATCCCTAAACAGTAAAAGCAAATGAATCATGCACTTTTTTACACTTACAAAATTCAGCACCACAAATAAAAAAATATATATTTTACCTTAAAAACTATTAAATTTTTTAGGATATTATAATAACAAACAGTCATATAATTTAAAATGCGTGCTCTACTTATTTTTGACACAAATTGCACAAAACAATACGATGCTTTTCACACAAAAAGGCATTAAAGGATTGGTGCAGAATGTGTTGTTTATTTTAATTCATTTTATAAAATTTGAAGCGACCCTTTTTAGCAGCAGCGGATGTTTCAATTTGACTTCTTTGTACTTCCTCGCCTTCATTCAAGTTTGGGGTTTCCCTCGGATTATGCATATCGTAGTAATGTTGGATCAAGCTCTCCACTTTGATTTTTAGCTCTGTTCTCAAGGTCGGTGGGTGTACTCGTTGTTGCAGATACGGAATAATCAATTATTGCAAAGGCAAGTAATATAAAATTGACGACGCCGACGTGTTGTCAGATCACATTTTGTAAAAGTACCTTTTTGTTAAAGATTCTATAGCAGCTGATCCCAATTAGATTTATTATATCATAAAAAACGGCAAGATCACGCACCTCACACATTAAAATGTCCATATTAGGAATGTACATGCAAAACTTACTTAAGCTGCTCATCAATTATGCACTTAGAAGAGGGTTCATAGTAACAACAAGTACATTACTGCATAAACATTTCACATAATTCACGAATATTAGTAAATGGATCGACCTTCTTTCTGTCTTCTCTAGTTGCTCGATGTCGAATCTCAAATAGTTTTTAATAAACCGGAACTTTTCTTTGGACATCACAGCATTGTAAACTGAACTTCCGAAAACTATCCACAAAAAATCTGTCGAAGGTGTATTATCTTTTTTAACAGCCATGAGATGAAGTATGCTGATATAAGCTCTAAGTTCAATCTTTGTCAGATATTTGATGAGTGCCTGATTTTTTAGCATAAGAGGTCATTTGCCTCAATATTTAAGAATTAGTAATACGGTCAAAAACTTTGTCATCGAAAACCTCTTCGCGTGCGAACCATCTCTTGCCAAACCTTTCGGTCCAGGTCTTATATTCAGAATGTTTCGAGCCCATAGGCCGTGTGAAGGTGGCGAAAAGGTCGATGACTGACAAGGCGAAAAACTACGAATCTTGTGTTTCGCTTCAACCTGTTTCTTTTGCTCAATGCCAAAAGAATTACTAAAAATTTTGCATTTCCTATTGAAAACTATGGGCAAGCTTTCAGTGACAATCAAGCTTTTAGTGGCATCCAAACTTTCAGTGGCATCTGAATAAGATTGTTGTGGATGTAACTGCCGACCTTGTGGATTTGTTTTTATAACAACGCTAAATTAGAGAGGAACCCACAGTACTGGCGGTTTTTTCGTTACTTTCTAATACACTCTGTTCACCTTCAACAAGAGAATCTTGTTCGACCACCTGTATAGCTACAGCCGAAGCAGCATCTCAGAAGTTCTTCAGAATAGAATAGCGAAGATTGTACCTAAACATATTTCACCGAAAATAATGAAATCTTCTTTTAAAAAAGCTGCCTCTGAACACAAAATTAAATTAAAACGCTAATAATTAATAAACTCTGGATTTCAGCTCCAGGAACCATAATTATCTATGATTCAAATAATTGCCAGAGCAATGTGCAAATTGAGCATCTGGATTACTAAAACATAAAATAATTAAGTAAAAAGGCGACTTTTTAGAAAGAAAGCGGCTACCATAATATTAAATAAGTCACTCTCATCATAAGGTTTAAAGCTATTTTGAACTTATATTAGCTATTCTCTCTTTTTTGTCGTCTCTTTAGCCCATATTCGGCCATCTCTGGATAAAGGCCTCCCTCCATAATTTCGAATAATCCCGATTTTCCGTCCTACTACTCCATGTCCGCCTTGCAACCTTTTTAATATCATCAATACCATCAATGTTGTGTGTTTTTGCCTTGCCTAGCTGCCATGGTTTCTACGTGTTTGTTTTATTTTTCTTAAGCTGATTGGCGCCTAGTACCTTCGTAATTACAGCTATAACTCCATTCAATACTTGTAAGATTTATTTATATCTGCATAATATCATCTCATTTGATACTGACTCTATCTAGTTAGAAAGTTGTAAGTAGTTGAGCGTTTCTCCGCGAATGCTCACACGTCCGCACTTGATGAGAATCTGATTCATTCCTTCAGGTAATTCGATTATGGTGGCTACTCTTTAGTATCAAATGTTCGCTCGACTATTTGCAAAGCTCTCTCAATAATCCAGTGTTCCTTTTCTTATCCAATGTGCTTATGGATACATTATTACATAATATTACTTAACTCTTTCTGTCATATTTTTTTTGGTAAAATGTGGCTAACAGTAGATACATTTTACAGGGCTTCCTGAAAATATTTTCAAGGTGATCATCGTCGCACTTGGCAGACTAGTTACCTCAATGGAAAAAACATGTTTTTTGTACTTTAAACATATCTTCTAGGCTTATATGACTGTTCTCTTATATTAAAAATTAATTTTAAGAAATTAATAATTTCATTGTTCTAACAATAATGATTTGTTTTCAGACACTCATCTCCATCTGTATTGCCTGTCTCGCAGCTGTGGTTCGAGCACAGTTCGGAGACTTTGGCTTCAGTTCCTTTGGAGGCTTCGGTCTTGACAGTCCCCTCAGATCATCCAGAGACCCAAGGCAGAATCCAGGTCCAGTCGTATTCCCCCCTGCTCCCCCAGACAATGGTGAAACCAGCGGAGTAGTTGCAGGTGCTTCCGGGTATGGATTCGTGCCACCAAATAGTCCCAGTAAGTTGCTTTTCCATATTTATGTAATGTAATGGTAAAATGCATCATTTGTCCTTCGATATACATCAATACGCACCACTATTTCAGATGGTGCTTCAAATGTGGCTCGTTAAGGCTTATTTGAATGATATATATTAATAAAAGGTGCAAATGTGCGTGTGTACCAGGAATTTTAAATGTTTGAGGATGTTTATCTTTGGTAATTCTGACTTTTCTCTATTTATTTCTCATTTATTTCCGCGTGCAAATAATTATGATATAAAATTGCTATACACAAAATTAATTAGAGGCATCATGTTAGCGATAATTGCCAAAAATAAAATCGTACCGCAAACATTTATAAAAAATATAAATCAATCGCAGTAACATTTATCATTTCAGGAAACTAGATCAAGTTATTGCGGCTTATGGTTTTGGAACACCGTAACCCAACATTTATGGCTATTTAAGAGAGTAGATATCGATTGAACTAATACATTCGCAAATTTCACAGTCACATTCCGCATACGAATCATAAATCATGATCAGATATTTTTTAGTTAGTTTCTAATTATTACAGCTAACAATTAACATTTTTTGCCATCTGACATCGAACATCTGCTTACATAAACTCCGATTATTAAAAATTAAAACTAGTTTCACTATATATCAATAATTAACTTAATGATCAACATACGTAATTAGGATTTGACTTATTGTTTAAAACATGACATGTCCCATTAACATAATCATAGAAAGGAATCTTCTCTCTTAGTTAAATGATAGGGGATCCTGATCTCGCAAATTAAATGTATTTATTGTATATCATTAAGTAGAGCAAAATAGAAAGGAAAAACCTAAATTTCACATAATTATCACACCAATTAGAATTCTTTTTCAATTTTCTTTTTGCTAATTTTCATTGTGTGGAATAATTAAATTTTATATAATTGGATGATTTTTTTAAGATTGAATAAATTTAAAACATTAAAGCTATCCGAATTTTCCCCAATGAATAACATTAAGTTTGTTTGCTACCTAATCGCATTCAGTGAACCAATTCACATGGATTCTGGAGACATATGGATAAAATTATACTACTTTTAATTGTAAAAGGTTGTAAAAAGTAAGAAGGAGATATATATTTTTTGGTGGTTGATGGAGTTTTCACCGCAAGTACTTTACTCAAAACTTGATGCGTTTACGTCGACTGCTTTCCTCGTTTTTCAAAATTGGAGACTATAATGCTTAGACTCCTAAAACTTATGAGAATTTGCGTATGATTTTGAGTATTTGTTTTCTTCCTAACAAATATATTACCAATTTTTGATGAAAAATTTCACTTCCGGAGGGAGTCAATTAAAACTTTTTCCACCAAAAATATTTTTGTTCTGCAGTTTTTATAATCACACAAATATAATATAAATAATAATTCTACCATCCTAAGAAATTACGCAGTACTCGATTAATTAGATATGCTTCTGATTTATGCCATAAATAAATTATACATATCTAAATTTGTTTCACCTTGTCTTGTTTTCAGTCTCATTACTTTCTTAATTTAGCATTTCCTTTATTACATTTATTGGCAGAAAGTTGTGAGGTATACTAGTAAAAACGTAGTAAAGTGCAAATTACTGCATTTATAACTGCATCAAGTATCTTTTAATATGCTGTAATAGACTTAAATTGAGGTAATATAAATATACAAGGTTAACACATCAAATTAGCGCCCTTTAATCAAATAGCAGAAATAGAAATACGCAAATTTGTTGTAACATGAGGGATATTAGTTATTGATACTAGAAATTGATTATAAAGCACAAAGTTAAAATCATGTGTTAAAAATAATAATTATGGGCGATAATGAAATGTGCTAAAGAAATATTAGAATAATTATTAAAACAATAGGTTAACGAATAAATCCAATATTTTAATACATTGCGATAATTTGGAAACAGTAAGTTCTTTCAAATAATTGCGAACTTTAAATGGTAAAACACTAATATTTTCTACTTATTTGTCTTTGTATGTATAAAATTGTTTTTTTTTATAATAATATAGATACAACAAAAATAATATTACTTGAAACAGGGTTGCTAAATTTAATTAGAATATGAACTTATAACATAACTTGCTATTTATCAAGGTTTAAAAGATTACAATAATTTCAATAACTATAATATATAATAAAAATAGTGCATAATCTTAAAAATAAATCAAAACTTATTTATTACATAAAAAAATACATACATGCAATGTTGTCAACACAATTTTTAGAAAGCGTATAATTATTAAAAGTATGTTATTTTTACTTAAATTATTATAACTAAATAGCGCTCACTTTATAAATAACTAATATGACTACCTAGATAGGTTAACAAAAATAAATTATTTTATATACTTATCCCTAAAATAATAAAATAAACCGCATTTAATATTAAAATTTTCCAAAATCCTTATTTGCCTTCACCTATAAATAGGCAAAAACATTTGAGAAATTTGCTTTTTCACACTTTCTTTGCGCTTATTTTGGTTGGGGTAAAGATAATCCAGATTTTGCGATGTTATATTTTAGTTTTGTGGTGTATCTAGTTTATAATTCATATAATAATTCACGGAAAGGATATTTTCTTCATTCTAGTTTTAGTGTTAGATAATGCAGATAGATATGATCGAGGTTCTGTTTTTCAATTTATGAGATATTATCTTTTGAGTCAGGTGTATTATTGAAGTGAAACTTCTTTAAGCGCGCTGTACCGGGAGAGTAAGCTGGTGAACACGTCACCAAAATATTATAAAATGTGTGATAGGGCGAGGTGATCGTTATCAAAAGTGTAACGCGAACTTTAGGAAATACGACGAGGCGATCGAAAGTAGAAAGGCTTGTCCACAATTCAAACCAAGCATGGGATATGTATTCTTTATCTTGGGGTTTCCACGTCATCCGAGTCTTACTTACCTTTCATTGACAAGAGTCGATCGTTGAATGGGTCGGGATTAATATATAATTTGTTCTACCATTCGTGTCAGCGAAATTGCATAAAATAAAAATATTATTTTATTATTTAACAGGAAAATAGTATACCTAATACACTGTTCAGGCCTGGATGCTATTCGCCGTTGCTGTTTTCTGTGCATGAAGTTTGGCTTCTGGTGTGCGCAAACTCAATTTTTGCAACTTTTTGAATTTTCATCCACGCTTATAGATGTAGATTCACGCTAGAAAAAATATTTGTATAAAAAGCAGTTGGCAATTAGGAAAAAAGGTACTAGAAAAAATACCTAAACTAAATAATGTCCTTTCTTTGAAGTTCCAAAATGCCTTTATGCCATAAAACAATGATTTTCGAATGAAATTTCTATTCTTGCTCCTATTACATTTTGCTTGGTTCTTTCTTAGGTAAAGAAGTTTGCCGCAAATCAGAAAAATGTAATAACTTAGAATTGGTAAAAAACCAGTCTACTGTAGTTTTTCTTAGGATGGCAGTATAGTCTCTTACATCTACAAACTAAGTCTTCTTAGTTCAACCTTATTCAATATGGTTTGAATTTCTGTCCTCACTAATTGTGACTAATACATTCCATTATTTCCATAATAATTGTATTTTTATCAACTGCATATGTTCGATAATAATCTACTAACTCCGCAATAAATTCCACGGATTGAAATGAGGAAGCTGATAGGTTGCTGGTACCGGTTAGTGAATCTGTAACAGAACTGACCATTAACTTTTCTTGGTCAAAATATAATTTGCGGAACTACTGGTCACGGATCTTGGAAGCCGGTACCGGTTGTTGAAATCATAGCCGGTAATTAAAGTGCATGGATTCGATGGCAAACAAGTATCATTAATTTAATCATCTGATTCAATGATTTGTAGGTAACGTATCGGCCTTTTGTCTGGTAGATCTGTTTTTGATTGTTGATGTCGACTTCAAATCGTATTACTTTTGGTCCTATTCGTTTTTGCTAATTTTAACAGGTTATTTTGTAAAAGAAGAAATAAATGAGAAATTATCATTACAGCAGTCGAAATCTGACTTATTATGTGTTATGTGTGTCAAGTCACCAGTAACAGTTATCGGTTACCCATCTACTTCCTTAATATGGACTTGCTCATTTTGAATACAAAATTAAGAAGAATACATCAAGGTTCATGGTAATTTTATATTAAATCACTATTAATATAAATTCTACTTGTGGTAACTACTTGTTTAATACGAATACAATAGATGTTTCATCTAGTTACTGAAATAAGTATGATTGTCTGGATTAACTACACCTATTTTGATGCGCAACTGGGTACTAAACACTAAATAATGATGTCGATGGTATAATTCAGTGCAATATTATAATCAACATTTGATAAAAAATAATAACGAAATATTCAATTATATGTGGTAACTACAGAACTGTCAGATTTTAAAGTATGTAATTTCATTTAGATACAAATTTGTTCGTTTTTATTGTAGTGCTTCGTAAGAATATGCTTCAAATTTTATCTAGGGTCACGCAATAAATTAGCTTAATATAAGTATACTCAAAAATACTTTTAAATTGAAAAGTTCCGAAACTCCAAAAACTAATTACGTTTTTCATTCATTTTCATTTGCAACATGTCAGTTGATTATACCATATCTGCGAATATTTTTCCAAGCGGTTAATTTGGTTTTAAATAATTAAACTTAAAATTGATAGTTAAATAACTGAAAATCATTCTGTGACGGACAAACAAGAAAAGCAGTGCGCCATTTCTATAACCTGGTAATATAAACATTTCGTTTAGTGAATATTGCTGTCGTTTTCAGATTTCATAGTTTATATGTGAAATCTTTATGTTTTGATACAAAATGCATATTACGTTTCTCTCAAGTTATAAATTCTGAATTTATTTTTGCACATATAATACTTCTAACACTGAACTTGTTATCCAGGTTATTATTAGTATTATTATCCGATTTGCATGACTTTCGGCATTCGCACTCCCCCTAGGGTTACAGTTTTTTAGAACCATTTGAGGATTATAATAATTGTAATAAGGGACCCGATTTTGGTCCCGGAATATTGGCTAGGTCCTGATCAATGATCTTGGCAACATTATCATACCTATCCTTATATTCCATTGCAGAGAAAAGCTGTCATCTTGTAGAAACGTGTTGTATGGGCTCCGTAGTTTTGCATCCATAGCTGTACTTATCGTTCTCTATTTAAGATCATTGACGATGTATCTCAGGTAATTCCTTATTGGAATCACCATATCTTGAATCACCAATATAAAACCCTTCCGTTTCTGGGAACCATCTCCCAGAGGCAAGCCAGTACTTCGACGCACATCTGTCGACATGTTTCTGCAAAAGCTTATTCGAATGCTTCCCATAAAGCTGCTTGTTTCGTCATATCTACAATTTTTCTTCCCTCGTCGAGAACTGAAACTCGGGGAATTCGGACTAGTACAGAGCGCCCTGCTTCTGTATCGACACATCAAAAGTAATTTCGCAATTAGTTCCTCCATTATGTCGCAGAAGGGTTGTTCTTTGTATGGTGCTTTTAAAGTTGGTTGCTCTAAACAGGCCTTTGCTTTTTAGTTGCATTTTTAATGGTTGTTTGATCTTCTTCTCGAATACATGTTTTTTTCCCCTTTTTCATAATCTAATTATTAATCTTTCATGATTGCTTCATTATCAGATATCTATAGGTTTCGCCTTCCCACATCACTTCAACTTTTTCTCCACTCGCCGTGCTGGACCCTCTCGCTTGCAGCTTTCCATGCAGTATATTGGTGGGGCGACACTTCTCGAACCCAAACTGCATTTAAATTCCTTTTGAGAAATCTTCATCAATCTGTCACATTTGATCCAGCTGTTAATTTAGTTTAAGTATCATATTATCATTTGCTTTCATATTAAATCTATATTTGGTGGATTTCACCATTTAGACAGTTGGCTCAGTAGAATCATCATGAAAGATTCCTATTTTGATGTTGATAATGTCGGTTTCCAGGGTGAATACTAGATCGTTAATTTCAAATTTTGTGCGTCAGATTCCCACTGCTGCTCCACTTTTTTCAGCTGCCCTGTGGAAATATATGAAGGAACCCGAGGTGTCAGCTGTTTCTCCAAGAAACGATCCACATCACTTGTTGTTGGGGTACAGTGGCTGATATTTCTTGGAGTAGAGTTAAGTTCTCTGTAAAAGCCTTTCTTCATTCTGCTGAAATACTTCTTATAATATCCTCATACGTTCATAATGCACAGAAAGTTTCTGACATAAGCCGACAAGTCATTCTTCGCGGGCTGTGATAGTATCACCGTGCTTAGCATGAGATTGATATTTATCTTATAATTACCTTATTATTCTTTTTCTTTGTTACTATTATTTTTATAATTATTACTTGCTTTTTTCAAGCAACTGTGCTAGTTTGTAACTGAGAGAGTAAAACATTTTTAATAATATAACAAATTAAGAATGAAACTAACAAGATAATAATTAGTATATTATGCTAAGTACTAGCATTTTCAAAATGTACTAAATTACAAAATGTCAAAACTGATAAATTAAACTAGTAGCTTAACGAAAAATCTATTAAAGAAACTGATTAAACTACTGATAGTAAATGTTTAATAAATTATAAGAGTAGAAAACCATTGAAACTAAATAAATGATATTAAATAATACCAAAAATTTATTTTCCTGATTTTAAATTTGAAAGTACTTATTAATTTCCCTTAAAAAACTTTTATACGCTTATATTATTTTTATTTGCAGAAATTACTTCTCACATTGACTGTACTACAAATTATCACATTGTCCAGTACGATGAGTTTAATCGTATATGCACAGGGTGGCTCGAATTCGAGTCTATGTATCAGGAACTCGAAAACTGTAAGAGATACGGTGTCGGTCAGATAACCGCAAAATTGCGCATTTAGGTGCCTAACAATATGCCGAGAAAGTTTTAAAATTTCGAGTATTTCCAAAAATATCGATAAAAAAACCGATATATTGAAAAATCGATTAATTTTTTCCTGAGCTTATTTTAAAACTGATTTCAAATCGAATTGCACTTTTTCATTGCCACTTTTTCCGCTTTTTTTTTTAAATACGAATTTTTTTTATCGTTTTGCAGATGATATTGAGGTTGTTAATATGAATATGTGTTATTTTTTATTCTTTTTTTCTAATTTTTCATTTAATTTTTTTTACTATTTATTTTGTTTTGGGGTAAAAATAAACGAACCTGTTTATTTAGTTTTACTATTTTCTATTTCTCTTAAAATTAAAGGATCCAATTTTCCATTTAACACAATAACAAAATATTTTTTTTATAGAATAGATACATTTCAAAAGTAACTTAAACTATTTAAAATTACGCCAAGGCCAAATAAGTAATTTCAAAAAAATAAAAATTTAAAATAAAAAAAATAAATAAATAAACTATACCCTCAACTGGATACCACCATAGAATAGAGCGGCAAAAAGGGGCAATGCAAAACTGTAATTCAGTTTCAAATCAGTTTTTTAATAAGCCCAGGAAACAAAACCTAACGATTTTTAAGAATCTGTTTTTTCCGCATATCTCCGGAAATAATCGGGATTTTCAAACTTTCTACACGGCATATTGTGAGGCACCTAAATACATAGACTCGAATTTGAGGCACCCTGTACAGGGTCTGCCAGAGAGTTAGCTATATATGAGGAAAAAATATTAGAGAGATATAAAACAAGCTC
This sequence comes from Pissodes strobi, assembly GCA_016904865.1. Taxonomy (NCBI): domain Eukaryota; kingdom Metazoa; phylum Arthropoda; class Insecta; order Coleoptera; family Curculionidae; genus Pissodes; species Pissodes strobi. Next base: position 123,576 of record MU182801.1, on the reverse strand, counting down.
CTGCATGCCCAATAATGCGATGGATATCATGAAATTAAAAAAATTTGACATTTGATTGCGTAAAGAAGTTAAATTGATGAGATAACGAAATATGTATGTATAGCGTGTTCATATATATTTTAAGCTTGATATGTAAAGTATTATGCAAAAATAAAAAAAATACAATTTTTTTACCCACACCGTTATTATAAAGCAATTAAAAATATTAAATTAACGGTGCAATAGTCGATATGAGGGCACTGGATTAAAAAATGCTTTCAGTTTATGCAATGTTTTATTTTAAGTATAGAGCAATATTTCGGTAGAATTTGCTCCAAGAGAGCTGATTTCATTTATAGTTTAAAAATATAAATATAAAATATATAGAATTAGATGCTTCATAATATACTATTATAGTGACTAAGTGCATGTCTCAATTGCTAAACGTCATCTTACATCCTAATAAATTAGAAAATTTGAAATATTGAGAAAAATTTAAGGGTTGCCATTGACATAAAAGATCAAATCAAAGAAAAATGGATATGTTTTAGGTATTTTAAATACATGCAATAGCGTGCATTTATACTAATAAGTGGCGATATAACTTATTTCTGCTTCATAATATGACAAATCTCGTTTAAATTTGCATCTAAATTTATGACCATAAATGTCATTTTATTTGAATATTCTAATTCTTCACAGAAAAATATTATTAGATGTATATGGTTTTCTATTTTAGTATCACCTATGAAAAAAAATATGATTTTTTAATTTTTAGGATATTCTGTATGTTTGTAGCCAGGTTATAAATAATTTAACCAGCTTAATTCTAATTTAAATTAATTTATTATACATTTCATTAAAATATTTTTCAAGGTTCTCTGATATATTGGTTTTTTCTATAATAATTATACTGACGTTCGCAAACAAAACAATGCATAAAACTTCCCAATTTTGAAAATTAACTTTTAAACAATTACAAAGGCAAAATAATTTAAGCGACAAAACACTGATTAGTCGACGGCAGAATGCTTTGATTTTTATTTAGATAAAAAGATCAGGTCCAAAAACAGGTATATACAAGTTTTTAGAAAGAAATTATAAAAAATGCACTTAAGGCACAACATTTTCCCAAAAGTTTAATTATCTCGAAACTTGTGCGGCCGTTATAGTATCTTATATCTTGTAAAATATATGATTTAGAGGATCAAACGCGTTACATAAATCCAAAGACAACAAACAGCATTTGGTTTCGTTATCTACAACATGTGACAAAATTATTACTATTATATATTTTACTATTTGCAAGAATTGCTAAAATATTAGCGATTTTCCTTTTTCTGGAAAAGTTAAAAATTTAATCAATAATTGAATAGTTAAAAATAATTGAAAATTTTAACTGAAAGATTTAGAAATCTCACTTAGTCACTTTTAACGACATCTATGTCCTTCCAAAATTATCTGCAATAATGCCGCTTAGAATTCCATATTTTCATGCTAAATATTAACTTACTGTGGTTAACCTATTATTACATGCTAACCTTAAGCCAATTCATCTTACATGTGAATAATATAATTAGTGCAAAGGAGATCTGATCGAAACTTTACATCCCACGGGACAACTCGATTACAATAGACACGGCGAATTCCCTTGACTTTCACCCAAATAACTCATTTCCAAGACCCTATTAGATATTGTCCTTGGTTACAATCTCCGTATTTTCAATTAATCAATTTAAAAACAATGCGTCGATATTGCTGCCTATACTATCCCCTTTGCATTACTATCACAGTGGTATGGTCTGTTTGAAAATAGACCTAAATACAATATAAACAATACACCTACCAATAAACTTTAAAATGTCCGTTTTTATTAGTTTTAAATGCTATTCATCTTTAAATATCTTCAAACTAAATGGCGTCTATAAGAGAGGGCCATTTAAGATATGCAAAAATTCCGAAAAAACACAAACAAAAATAGTCACGAAAGAGCACTGTCATCGTCTAACTTAGGAACTGAACTGAACTAGGCTCTGTTAAAGCAGGCATATATAAACTAGAAAACCACAAGATGTGTACATGATTTTGCAGAGAAATCTATCGGAAAATAAAAATAAATAAATATAAACGCAGAAAGTCAAATTAACCAATGCTTATCGTATTGAATCAAGAAAGAACTTGCAGAGCGAAAAATAAGTAACTACTTAAAGTACAAAATATCACCATGACAGGAATAATAGTAATAATACAATTAATTTAGAAAGAGTGATTGCGAGAATTAGGGCAATAAAGAGAAAACACTTTATACAATTTACATAGTGCCATGGATCATAATATCTGCGGTGTGCGAGAAAAGCTTAGAAAAAAGTGCAAAATTAGAACTAAACTCATTAATGGATACGTACAAACAAAAACAAGATATAAGGAAAATATTTCGAGCGGCTCTATGCAACTGGAAGACAGACAGAACCCATTGAGGAACGCGAAGTGCTAGAAGGGATACATAGACTGAAAAATGGCTAGAATTAAAAAAAAACCTGATGCAAGAAAATTGACATCGAAGCATAAAAATAACATTCTTGTGATTATCAATAAAAGTGAAGTTCACAAGTATCTCGAAATCTAAATTGGAGAAATAAATTACAAGCATAGAAGGGGAGCACATATTTGGAATTATAAAATTGTTTCATGATAAGCAGATACCAGCAGGCATGGTAAAAGCCATAAACAACACTAATATGGGAAATACAATAAAAATCAAAGTAGGTAAACCTCAGGAGAAATAACCACTTTTGGGGTAATCAGGCCAGATGATATTAGTCGCATGTCTTAACTTAACTTAGAGAGTAAATAACAATCAAATGAGTATAATTTGCTTCGCAGGTGATTTTACTATGTTAGCTGAAAACTTTCAATGTTTTATCAAACAGGTCAATGGTACAATATGTACCATTGTGAATCCGGATGGTTTTTCGAATGACAATTATTCGAAGGACAGTTCTTCGAATGACATTTCTTCGAATGGACAGTTCTTCGAAAAGACAATTCCTCGATTCGACAATTTTTCGAATGTGTAATTCTTCGAATGGACCAATTTTCGAATCTTTAATTTAGTTGGGGTTAGTTCCTTTTACCGTTTTAGCAACATTTCTGCAACGCCTCGGTGGTGTAGAAGGTAGCGTTCTTGCCTGTCATTCCGGCGCCGCGGATTTGATTCCCGTCGGTCGCGACAGATATTTTTTTTATTGTTTTTTATTAATTTACCTTTTTTCCTAATTTTGGGTTAGTATGGGTTAGCCTTGGGTTAGTTTTGGTTAGCACTTGGTTAGTTTTTGTTGACTGAGCCCCCATAGCGAGCGAAGAGAGCGGAGGGCCATGCAGAGCCCTAATAATACCTATTAACATATATATTATAGTCGCCTATACGTCTGTCATAACAAGATGCGATCCTGTACGTTAGATATGAATATGCCACAAGAGAAAATACCTACGATAAAGATCGTACATTTTGATCCATGGAGCCGCATTATTATCAGTGTTTTCCGTGAGTCGGAAAGTAGGAAACCACGGCCGGCGGAGAAGCTATTGCACAGTAAGTCTCCATCCCTTTTACCTTTATACCGGGGTGTACTTTTTGAACCTTTTATTAGTTGTTTTTTTAAAATTATCTTTATGTTTTCTATAATTTAATATTTTCGAAAAACGGTCCTTTCGAATATTTGTCTTTTCGAAAAACTGTCCGTTCGAATAATTGTCCATTCGAAAAACTGTCCTTCGAAGAACTGTCTTTCGGAAAATTGTCATTGGAAAAACGGTTCTAACTATTGACCTGTGTTTCCCTAATATCATCGATATGCCTAGAGGAATTTGTGGGTGATACGCAATTGGGTGGTATGCATGGCTGTCAGTGTTTTACAGGTGATTGGTGGTGTTAATGATATCTCAATGGACGCATTTCTTATCTCATTGACTACTTCTGATTACTCTATGTGATGGGATCCAAATGACCAGTACTGCTTTATTTCTACTGTGTTATTGTTTGGAATTGGATGATTGATTGGGAATAGGAGACAAAGAAAAAACTGATAAACTAGCTAAACTTGGAGCACACAGACAACGAAAGCAATAATATAGAGCTGGTCCTGTCATTAACATCTAAACCGTTGACATGGAACTTCTGGCCAAAAGCACCCGTGAAGAAAACACTTAGGGAAATACCTGCAGAAAAATCCCGCGACGGATCTAAAACATGTAGACTTTGTCGTGAAAAGGTGGAAACAACATCAACTTTATATATAATTGCGAATCATTGATTCGTAAACGATACAGAGAGGAATGAACTAAATTTTAATTTATAATTAACATTTTGGTTCATATACTTAACTTTTATTAAATAAAAAAAATAACCAAAATGTTTTAGCTGCTAAAGAAAGGCCTATAATATTTTATTTAGCAAAACTAGACATTTGGTTTTCAAATAAATAAATAATAATTTGATAAAACTGTTAAAATTTCGTTCCACTGTAAGCCAAGGAAAATTGATCGCAGCATACTTGCCCGAATTTAAATTGGGACAAGTCGTATTGTATCAAGGCGGTCACTCAGGATATCAGATAAGAACAAAAGGGCCACGAATAGTGGGATTTGCGGTCTAGAATTGTCTTGATGTCTCGAAGAGTACGTTGCATTGTATAGACCTGACTCACGTCTCAAGTTGGTCGTGGTTGATTAACCATAGTAGCTGAAACAAAGGAGGGTTAAAATTATTTAGGGAGTCCTTGCAGTAAATTACATTTTGACTTCAAATTAAAGTTTAATTAATTTTAAATTAGTGTGTATGTGTGCCTAATATGACGTATATGATCTTTTGAACATAGTCATTGGGCAATGAAACCTATAACGGTACAAAGAAAACTTGATACAGGGTAATACAAAATCAGTTATTTAAGAAAATACATAGCAATATCGAGAGCTCAACTGTGACGCAACAAGAAACAGCAGTAAATGTCCGGTTTTCTCAATGAAATTACATTATATTAAACTTGATTATTCCGATGCAGCTTGTAACCATACCTTATTAAATATCATTATTAGCATATTATTATTCTTACATGACTTTTTTTGAGGGTTTGCATTATGTTTTTGACACCTGCTAATTTTTGAAAAATTTAATCTCAAATTTAAAAACATTATTTCTTATATCTTTTTAAATACTAGCGGAATTAAGAAGAAATCTCCTAATCTGTTTCTATAAGAGTCTCTACGTACTCTATTATGTACGACAAAGACTACCAATATTCTTCAGTTCTTCAAATCTATGTGTTCTCCATGAAGCACTGAAGATTAAAGTAACACAAGTTCCACTCATGGTATTGGCTCCACCAAAGTCAAAACGGAATTTATAAATAATTTTCTAGCTATTTAAACATCCTTGTTGATAGAATACCTATTAACATAGAAAGCTTTGTCATATTACATCTGTTCTTCAATTGCCATTGTTAGATAATCAGTAATAAATAAATATTAATTACTTTACAATTACCTGAAACATCTCATGATATATTATGCTTTTCATCTTTTGATTCAGTACTAATTCAAACATTACTTTAACAGTGGTTTTAGTTTACATCCATTAACACAATATCTGCAACGTCATAATCAAACCGGATATCATATAACAGACATATTATAACAATGCATAATTCATATAGATCAGCTTGGTCAAAGTTATTTTAAATAATTAGCTGATATGACGGATTTTTCTTTCAGGTTCTAGGTCTCAAAACCTTCTTTAGAAGCTCATTATTGCCTACGAAAGGTAAGAGATGTTAGATTATTTATTTATCACTAAGGTAAGAGATTTTATGTAATAAAATTAAAAACGCCAGAATATTGATGTCTAAACACAAAATAGTGTCAACAGTTTCCATGTTTTTTTTATTACCTTTAAAATGGAGGCAGTGGTATTGTGCCAGGTCGTCCTTCTGGATCGAAAACACTGCAGGTTTAAGGCTTCTTTACATAAGTCGTATGTGAGCATATTATATTTCGCACCTTTCAAACTTTTTCTGCAATTGCTCCATCAAATAATTGCCATTAATTTGACTATATTGGGGCTAGATATATCTCTTCACCTTGCCAATCTTTTGTTAAATTACTATGCGGAAAGAAACTGATATTTAGGTATACGCCGTGGACCATAATAATTATTCATTTACTCTCATCCGCTTAATTTTTACTTTCATATTCGAACGATGAAAAATTTGGTCATCAATTATGTCAAATTAATTCTGTAGATCGTTCTAGTCACACGCTTTTAATGCAAAGTAGTTATCAGCTGGATATCGAAGCAGAAATTATTTTAAAACATATTTGTTGGATAATATTGGTATAAGCTCTGTTTATATCTACTTGTCGAGGATGCTAAAAGCGTCACTGTGGACACAATAATTGACGAGTTGCTGGTTGCTGCGGACGGTTGCAATCAACCTGGATAAATTGACATCAAAATTTAAATTTACATAATTGATGATGAAAAATGAGCTTTTATTAAATATCATCCGCTATATTTTGGTAATTTTGTTATATCTTCTTATTTTTTTTACCTATAAGCCCAAAATTGTCTGCTATTGTATATTTAAAATAATAGTTCACGGAATTTTGACACTTCTCAGGCCGCAGAACTAAATGCCCAGTGGCGCACTCATATTTTTTTTTCGGAGGGAGTTTCAATCTGAAAATAATTATGCCTATTTTATGGACTTACGGAGTAAGGACAGTAACAATGAAAAGCTCTGTTTAAACCCTTTGGTAATTTAATTTTATACAAAGCACAAATTTAAATTAAAAACATATATCTTAGTGTAGTTTGATTTTAAGTTCTCCAGGCTTTTTCTGACAATTTAACTAAAATAGAGTCTACATCTGTAAACATGAAAAAGTGTTAATCTATTTAGCCTTTTGTCGGAACAGGAATTTGGCAGATGATTCTTTAAGCGTCGCGACGCTTACGTCGTAATACAGAAAAACTTCTTTCATTATCCGTAGTACAGGTAAAGTAGAGCCAACAACATTTTAATATTTGGTAGCGCTAGAGTTTTTCACAAAATGTCATCAGACATCTTGGCCACTCATTATCATCGACTCTAGCAATTATTATGTACCCAAATTTAAGTTCCACTTTCTGTTCGTCAAGGATAACTCTCATGCAACTTCTATAAAACAATACTAAATGTTCAAATTCTTTTATAGTAGTATCAGAAATGTTAAGGGGACACGTCGGCAATAAGCTTTAAAAGCCAAGCAATAGCGATTTATGTTTAGAAAATCTACCGTTCAAGTTATGAAACTATCAAAGAATGGAATATAGATTGATATGCGATAGTAATCTTGAACAGTACCAACATTCCAATTGCATATTGTCTGAGAACTAGTAACCCGAGGCCTCGCCCGAGGCTTATTTATAGAAAAGCCAAAATTTTCAGTTGTGTCTGAGCATTCAAGAATAACTTATTAAACGTTTTATATGCATTTTGTCTTAAATTTGTTATTTGTTGTTCAGTATCTTCTGCTAAATTTGTTGCCTGCCTTAAATCAATATTTCATTCTTGAAGAAACCGACATAAAAAGCTAGTGTAAGTAATGTTGGAAAAAAGTACCGTTGGCTTCTTCTAAACATTGCTTAAATACAGCCTGTATTTTGGGAGTATTAAAAAAAAACATACAGCTATCGTACTCATACCGTTTTTAATGGCGAGTACTTTACAAGAGCTGGAGACAGCTAGCTTAAGTGAATGTGCATATAATTCTTGTATATGTGCCTGTACTACATTAAACTTACTGGTCATGGCAGCTATGCCATCGTAGCTTGGTCATATCAATTCCTAAATTTTTAAGCTTCTCACCCATTTCATTTAACAACTTCAATCAATACAAATTGCAAGAAGAGTTCATCAAGTTCAGTATCAGCGGACACTAAGAGGCATTTGCTCTATACTAGGGAAATCGGTAGTCTCATTGGCCAGTACTGAAAAATTTGGGGACAAATTGACTTTACATACCAACTATTGAAGAACCAAACAATTACTTGGCCAATTATCTCAATATGTATAATGCATTGGTTTTAGCATTGACTAGCAACTGTTGAAGGGTTTGGTCTTAAGTAGTACGCCACGCTAACCGTTCTAATTATGGCTTGTTAAATTTACTAGTTAACTAGTGATAAATAGCCTTAGATTCTTCTGTTGAGATAACTCCAGTCGCAAGAGTATAACTTCGTTATCTCCAGTACGCACTTGGCTAATTTATCACTCTTTGAACGCGCCCAAATTTTTCAGGTTAAGCGTTATTTTCTTCTTTTGGCTCCTATGCCTTTTCGCTTTTTACTCGTAGGCCGAGTAGCTAAAGTATGGGGGTCAGGGGGTTCTCCAGTTCTCGAAACCGAACTGGCCGTCGACGTGCTTTACTATCGCCCAATATTTAACTACGACTATTATGAAGGACCAGAGAGGCACATACGTGAATGGGGGGAACCCAAACCAGTAGGCTGACTCAAGGTGCTCGCAACCAGCCTTATTCGCGGGATATTGCTGTGCGGTACACACTACAGTTGAAGGTCTCGGTGAATTGTTGGTACTCGGCCGCTTGACTAGGTTTCTTCAAGTACTTAACTTCGGTCTTCAAAAATGTTTTCTCCTAAATTCTTCCAAGTCCTGAAGTTCCGAAAACTACGAAAAACTCTATAAATTTGGTAGAAGGCTGATTCTGTACCAGTTGAGAGTGCTGGCCCTACAATGCATTTTCCTTCGCTTCGGGGCTTCTTTGGCTCGTCCGTAAGCTTAGCAGAGTCGTTTCTTTCTTCGAGATTGCCGAAAATTCGGCTAAGTTCTGAGGTTGCAAAATTTCTGAAAATCTCAATAAATTTGGTAGGAGGCTGATTCGGTACCAGGTGCGAGTGCTGGTCCTACAATGCCTTTTCCTTCGCTTCGGTGCTTCTTTCGCTCCTCCGTAAGCTTTCTACAGCCCTTTCTTTTATTGAGATGTCGAAAATAGCCGAAAATCTGGGAAAATCTCATAAATTTCTCAAAGATATGGGGCTAGAGGCCGCTTGCAGGTGTACATTGGTTCGCAGCTTGCAATCTTATCCAGTGGCGTGCTTAAATGCATCTCAATGTGATTAGTTATGTCTATAGGACGTTTTTACAACAATATGTGATATCATTATTGAAACATGAAAGCTGTGAAACGTTGTATTATTAGTTTGAGTTAGTAAAATACACAAAAAAAGGCGAATGCTTAAAACCATACGACACAAGTAAATTTCAACAATGCGAAATTAATACTAGGAAATGCAAGTATTAAAAATATCCAATTTTCCAATCTTCCAAGTCTTCTTAAATGAAATTTGAGGCAAATAAATCTACTTATTTATCATACCATCTAAACCTTTCACCAGAACTGCATCTATTCACCAAAAAATGTCAACATTTTCCTGTCTTGACCCATTTTCCAGCTTCAAACAGTTTTCAATAAGATTTCAGGCAATTAGATGCATAGAGTTACATATTTTAAATATTGGAAGCTTTAAAATTTTGCATAACGCACCAAAAGCAAAGCTGTCGATTGTCGATTCAAACTTGTAAAAATCCCAAAGTATCTCGATCTCAGATGGAAATTGTTGTGGAACTTGTTTATAGCAAAGATCAAGAGGCTTACGGATCTCAGATTTTTCAAACTAATACACTAATTTTCTTTAATGTACGAAGGTCTGGTTGCTCGAGATTATTCGCTTTTCCAATAATAAAATATTAAGTGGAGTCGAGTTAAAACTCGAAGTGGCGAAATGTCTAAATTCAACTAGTCGGTATAAAATATATCATTATTTCCAAATTGTCTTCTAATATAGTTTTTGGTATAGATTCTGGTCAAATAATCTGCTTTTCTAAACAAAATTACAGCTGCTCTCAGCTCGGCAAAAAAAAATTATAAAAAAATCAAATAATTTTTGTGTCCTAGAAATTGATGCTTTTGTACATCTTCCCCCAAAAGTCCATTTCCCTGACATTTTCTAAACAGAGAAACAATTAGGGAGGTAGAAGTTTTTCGATCCTCGCTACTCTTTCAGCGCTAGGACGGTCCAAAGTGATCCCTTATGGTAATCGGTAATGTATAGAAATTCTACTAGGTCCGCCGATTACTAACACCAGATGTTACTTAACTGATGTTACATGTAGCGAATAGCTCAGAGTACGTCATCAGAATATCATACATTTTAAAAGACCTAGAGCAAGAATTCTCTTTTGGGAGCATGACTGAAAGAAGAGAAAACTTAAGGAGGCAGTAGCTACTAAGAACAGCTTACCCAAAGTAATTGAAACTTATTAGTAAACCAAGCCTAACATTTGGCATGCCTAGCTCGCCCAATGCTCCGAAACTAAAATCAAAATGAGCACTAAATATCCGGAAGTTGAATGAATTAATTAATGATCTTGGGGATATTAGTATACTGTGACCTGTATGGATCTATTGTGTCCCCCTTCTCTGGTGCTTCCGTTGATGTGGTCCTCAATCAAAGTACCTCATTTAGCTTCAGTGCCTTGATAAAAGCAAGTAGTCTGGATGGTTCTGTGGATGAAAGTTCCTCCTGTTCGACGATGCAGCACCCGAAGCAGGCCATTTGCCTGTTCGTGACCACTTCGCACTCCGTGAAAAGGTGTTCCGGGATTTCCTTCTCCTCCTCACAGAACCAAAAACTGTCCTCGTTTTCAATTTCTATTCTTTTCAGGTGATGCCTTCTCAACAGCGAGGGCCCGTAAGAAAGCCGGTGAGGATGCAGAGATTGTTGTTACTCAGTGTTATATAAGGTTTTTGATCTTCCTGGGTGAAGGAGCCCTAGAAACATCTTTGATTGACTGATCCATTTCGATCGCTCTTCTTTCCTAAACTCTTCCTTGTAGGTGCGGATCTTTATGCCACAGATGGGTTCCGGTCCTAAAAGCGGAGTTTGTGCTCCTATTTTTGCCAATTGGTCAGCTTTTTCATTGCCTGGTATCCATTGAAGCGATAGTATGTTATTTTTGCCTTCCATTCTGGAGCTGATTGTTAGTGAGTTCAGCACTTTGATGGCTGCTTGACTGTCTAAGAAGATGGCAATCTCTTTCTTTCTATAGTTTCTGTCAAAGTTGAACCGCCCACATCTTCCTATGGCGTTATCGATCACTAGATTCCACATTAATGGTAAGCATACTCCGCTCTGTGGTGTGCCTCTAGTGGTGCTCACTTCAATAGTCTGATTGCTTGCTGAAGTTTTTGCTGTCCTCGTGGCAAGTATCTCACACATTCATCGAGATAATATAATGTGTCGTTCCCTCCCCTTCTCTTTAGTGTAGTCTTTACAGCCACCTGGGATATATTATTAAAGGCTCCCGCGATTTCTAGGAAGGTTCATAGCACTATTTATTTCTCATTTAGGATTTTTTGTATCATGCTGGTCAATTGGGACAGTGCGGTCTCTGTGGACCTACCCGTTCTGTATGTAAGCTGGCTTACATTCAACAGCCGCGTTTTTAGGGCAGTGGATCTGATGTAATTGTCTACCGCCTTCTACATGGTCTTGAGTGTGAATTCCTATCTTAGGGCTGAAAGTGGCTTTTGCCCTTCTCCATTCCTTTGGCATGGAGCCCATGACCAACTGCTTCTGGTGATATCTACAAGGAGTGGGCTAATTTGCCTCTTTCTCCTTTGTAAGAGGGCTGGGAAGATTTCATCTATCCCTGGCAATTTGAGTGGTTCAGATGTGAGAAATGAGTACTGTGTTTGCCATCGCATAATTATCTCTAGTGTGTCGCCTTGGTAGATTACTAGCGCCTATTTCACAATTTCAATTATGCCGATACCGATAGAAAGAAATACAAATACATATAATAATGCGTACGAGGAACTAGCAACACTTTTGGTTCTTGACTACCTTATACAGTTTATCTACATCAGGGACATATCACCTCAAATATTACCGATATATGTTTTCATACGCCCTAAAGTAGCTGAAACATAAATGATTCCTAAAACAAACATACCTTGGAGGAGGAGTTAAGCTCATTATATTTAAAAGTAGATATAACGATTAAAACATTCTATAATTCCCCTGGGTATGCTTGATCACTTTTTACACAAATACCATTCAATATTATTGCAAAAAATCTACCTTCAAAACTCTATCTTATATAACAACTTTCATTATTATTTTTTATGCAATAAAGCGCAAGACAAAAATCGTTTCGTTTAAACTATATTAATTACAAACCTGCATATCCGTAAAACCTCTTGCAAAACATAATTAAATAGCTAGGAAGGTTAATGAAATTATTCGGTTTCTATAAAAACCGTGCTCCTTGAACTTAATTATAGTTAAACAACAGTGAAAAATAGCTAATTAGCAAAAGTAGTTTTTAATAATTTATTAACTTGTCTAGACCTAGGAATGCTTGTCGAAATTGCATGAAATATTGATTATAAAAATTAACTAGACAAGTGAGATAACGAACTTATATAAATAGCTTGTATTTATATAAATAGGATGTACCTATTACAATTAAATTTATAGATTAAAGTGAACAAAGAAATATTTTCATGGTGTAGCAATTTCGCTATATAGATATTATTCATTTTGAGAATAAGGAATATTAAAAGTTCGCATAACAGCAAAATTTTTGTGTTATTTTCTTATAGAGCAAACAAGATGGTTGCTTTGAACTTTAGTTGAAGATACAGGGTAATGTACGAGAAATCGTTCTTATTGAAAATTAATTAGTTATAATTAACTGATAATATCACAATGTTAATCAACATAATTAAAAGAAAACAAAGAAGCAAGTGAACGAATGGGTGAAAATTAACACAAAATATTGCTAGGTTCAACAATTTTCTTAATCCATCTAATTTTAAAATTGTTTTGATCGAAACTTTTTCGATTATATAATATGATATATATATAATACATGTGCCACCTTTTTAAAAATACATTTGATACAATATAAACCCGGGAATAAATCATATAAAAATGTAAAAGTTTTTAAAACAAATTGTAGGTGAAGCCTTTATGCTACAAATTCTGGCCAGACGTAGTACGTGACAATACACGAGTTAGTTAATTCAAGTCACCCGAAAAACTTTTGAAATAGAAGTTTTACCAATAATTGCTTTTACAATCTAATTTTTTTAATGCTATTTTTGTTGTTACGTTACCGTTTTTTAAATGGTGAAATTATTCAGATTCGATATCCTATTTGAAAGAGGAGTTATAATTAGTCATTATAGGTTTTGCATGAGAGTCAATAAAATTTTCGGATTCTATGGTTTTAAACTATTTTAGATTGCATGTCGCAAATATTCAAAAGTAAAAAAAAAGAAGAAAACATTAAACACTTTTGCTTAAGAAAATTGGTAAAGCATTAGTGAAGGAAAGGCGTGTTTATCGGAGTTCCAACTGCGATCAATTGGCACGTTAAATTGCCGAAGTTATATTAGTTATTGTAGTCAACAGAAACGTAATGTAATGCAATAGAAATTCGACAAGTTAGTCTACCACTTCCTACCTGCGAAAGCGGAAAGTAAACATTCACTTAAAAAACTCAAAATATATCCTGGAGACATTTCTATTACTTGGCACTGGAATGCCGGCGTTTATTCGCTATTGCTTTCTAAATTGTTGTTACGCCTCCCACCTCTTTCCTTTCCTTAGGGTGAAATAAACATGCTTGATAGTCATCATGGTACCAATTAGAATATAACCAAGTAAAACGAATCTTGCCACGTCGGAAATATTTACAATTCAGAAATACTTACATGTCTTTGTCAAGTCAAAAATACTTACATATTAATAAAAATATACTAGATGATGCAAAAGAATAATAAATCACTAAATAAATGTATGGGTAAGGTATCCGTCATATTTTTTATGGCATTGGACATGTTGGCAAGCTTTTTGCTTTTCTGACGTTAGTGGCAGATTTGTTTTCCTATAATTGGAATGGTGTGTCTATTTCTTTTTTCAATTGTACAACATATTCTAAGTACATATCATGCAGCAAACTCTAGACATTTATTAAATAGTAGTTGTAATATTGGTATTAGGAAACTAACATTTTTAGAATTCAGAGGCAAAACGATCAACTTCAGTTCCAGGCGATCCTTTAATATAAGTTATACTAACTTTCCGTCAAACTTTACGCGCTTTTGCTTCTACTTATGCAGAAAGTTGAATCAACAATTGTTATTATAGAAAACTGCAAGCCATATATGTGCCAAGTTAAATCACCTTCGTCATCATATAGACCACCTAAGAACTACTACTTTGAACGCCGATTAATATCTACTAAATTAGTCAATGTTCTGAATATAGCACATATATTAATGGCATACTGATATTAAAACATTTACAACACTGAATAATTTAATAAGTATGTAAAGTGACGAATATTACCAACATAAAAATATCCACAAATATGCTTGGTATCAAGATACGAGAGGTTTAAAATCCATCATCGACGGTGTAATAATCGAGCAGAATAGATAGTGGTAAGTTCAATATACCAGAACTTAGAGAGCCTTGACTGTGGGTCAGACCACTACTTCCTGGCAACAAAAATTCATATTCCATCCAAATCAACAATTTAAACCAGAAAGGAGAAAAGGGTGGTCAAAGTAGAACAATCCAGACACAGCTTAAAAAGACTGTGACTGTACGATGATAGTACCTGGAAATTATATTAGACCAGACTGGACATGAAGTTGAAAAATGAATAGCTGACTCGTGAAACTGAAGATCTACACAAACATCAGCATATGAAGCTCTTGAAGAAACAAGTAAACGAATTCCTACGAAAAACAACGAGATCACGTGGACCAACGGCCTAGAGAAACAAATAAATAAAAAACAATAAGCATACAAAAATGGATGGCCAGTAAGGATGAGAGGAATAAAATACTATAAGAACAACAAACACAGATTAAAAAAATGATTAGTGAAAACAAAAACGAAACAAGGGAAAGAAAACTAAGAGAAATAAACTCGTATATAGGCGGCAAAAGATCCGCAGAAGCGTGGAAGCTAATTAGGTCCCTCAGAACAAACACTACAAATAAAGTCAATATTCAACCTATCCAGCTGGATGAGTCCAAAAACATTACGCTAGGAAATTTACTGAAGATAGAGAAAAATACTTGATAAGTCACCAAGACGATATATACTAGGTACATGTAGAACCCATAGACGTTAACGAATCCTGGATAAACAAAGCCATAAAATTCTTGAAAAACAAAAAAGCTTCCAGACCGGAGGGATTGCCTGCAGAGTTGCTAAAAAATGGAGCCATAAAACTCATCACACACCTCAGAGAATTGTTCATCAGATACATAAATGTGGAAAAAATACCAATTAGCTGAAAAGATGCCTGGATGCATTCATAAGAAAGGTCCAAGGGATAAATGTGGAAACTACAGGCACCATGAGCCGTTTGTACGGGAAAAAATTGAGGAATGTAATAGAGGAATGATATGGACCCCTAGAGCAACAGGCGGGGTTTCGCGCTGGCAGATTGCATGTCGATCATGTTTTAAGGATGGTGCAGCTTAATGAAAATATGGTAGCAAGGAACCGTGAAGTACACCTTCTATTCTTGGACTTGACAAAGGCCTATGATACTGTATCGATATAAAAACTTTGGCAAATCCTAGGAAAATCCCCCATAAATAACACTGCAAAAGATCTCTCCAACTACTGTATGAACACCCAATATTAAAAAATAAGATAGCTTCGAAGTTACAAAGGGTCTCAGACAGGGATGCTGCCTCTCCCCTACACTTTTTAAAATAAATTTAAACGGATTATTGAAGAACTGGCTGAGATTATGCAGTAGAATGGGCATACAACTGAATGAAGACATAACCCTATATACCCTTCACTTTGTAGACGATCAGGTAAAGAACATCTAGAGTTCATAACTCGAAGACTATTCAAATACTACGAGGAATGGGGCTTATCAGTAAATAAAACAAAAGCTCAGTATCTTAGAGTTGGGGAAGATAAAATAGAGGTACTCGAATTTGATCAAAAAGGCTATAGATGCTTGTAATGAATATACCTACCAAGGGACAAACATTGATGAAAAAGGACGAATAGATAATGAAATTGAACATACATCGAATTATTGGTCCAAATTCATATCCCGCGAACGAACACACCTCCTGTACAATACAGTGTTCTTGAGCATAGCCTCATACCTATGGATGCGAAGCATGTCAGATAAACAAAGCCCCGAAACGTCGGCTATTGGCACTAGAAATGCATTACTGGCGAAGATCTGCTGCCAACGTAAGGCTCGAGCAAATTAGAAACGATCACATTAGAGAAATAATGAAGGTGCCAATAACCATTATAGAGGAAATACAGAAACGACAACTAAGATGGTATGGACACGTCGAATGAATTGGCAAAGAACGTATTTCCAGACAAATAATGAAATGGGTGCCAACGGAAAGAAAAAAAGAGGTAGACCAAAAAAACGTAGATGAGAGGAATATAGCGAGCAATGTCTGAGCGGCCAGGGGTCCTAGAAGACCGAAGAGGATAGAAACTTGGAATCGAAAGGCGTAGGAGGATATAGAAGTAGTAGTAGTATAATGACCAATCAAGTTCTAGATTTATATCAATCTGCACAAAATATTTCAGAATTTACGCTTAAGTCTATCCTTCAGCCGATTCTGTCCATTATTGAACATAGGCCTTCATTAAAACATGTCTTGAACGGATCTATGCCTTCCCAGAAGCTTATATTATATCGTCAAATTAACGTGTTGTAGTTACTTCCACACTATACATCTTTCGTCTACTCGAAGCATCCAGTTTATTATTTTATTTCCAATTATGGATCCTAATTCATTCAATAATATACTTTATCTACGCTTTCTGCGTCATTATAATGGGCAATAGTAACTTTTGTTTTTTGCTGGATTATGCAAATTTCAACTTTCTGCTTTATTTGTCTTAGTTATTTTGCTCAGGCTAACTGATATCTGCAAAACGCACATTGTTCAAGATTTCCTCATAACTTGGTGTTTTAAGAAAATATCCCAGCATCAGCGTAAATAATTTAGGTGCCATAGTATCCCCATGTTACGCGCCTTTCTATGAAATAATTATTTCCTTTTTTATAGAGGCGTTGAATTTCTGAAAATATTTTGTAGTATATGTGTACACCTATAGTTGATAGGGCGTTGACTAATAGCTGCTAGGCTGCCATCCATTCTAATTGAATTAAAAACAAGTAAAATACCTACCTCATTGTTTGGGTAAAAGCAAACAACACTTAATAAGGTATAAAACACAGTACCTAATACGTAAGCGCATTACTGGGAAGTGTTCTCTAACCTCGTCATGTCTAATTTTCCTTTATTCTGACGAGCCTATTTTAACGTTTTGGACCACTTTGTACATAAGCATGAATAAGGATAATTATAAAGGAATTAACTAGGTTTTCAGCATGTAATAGCAAGGCCAAGGCATTCAACAACCATGCCTTAGAGAATCAGGAAATCGTCTACAACTTTATTTCGTAACAAATGATTGATCGATTATGCTGCCAATTATTCATTTATTATTTAACTATGAATATTGTGACATGCACTGCATAGCCAAGGATAATTTACTGTGGTCTGAACCAATTTCCTTTGAACCAAAAACCAACGACATAATAGCTTGTTGTGATACTTTAACCTTAACCGTATGTTGATGACGTACTTACAACGAGGAAACTGATTATTGCTGAATGTAATCAAGACACTTAAGTATTAGAATATGCAATAGAAAACTAATGTAAGCCAAAACAAAGGGAATATAGTGCTTATTTTTTCCATTATATTGGATTTTCCAGAAAACCCTCAACAGCTAACGAAATGCTAGAGTTTTTTAATGGGGTATCATAAATACATTAATAAGATATTAAATTATAAGTAATTAGTGAGTAGTCAAGTGATAAGATACATCAGTGCAGAATAACACGTATGGACAGCTCCTTAGATTTATTTATTCTTTGCTGCCAAAAAACGCAACATAATCTTTACAGTTCTGATTTTTGAGAATTTCTTTAAATAAAAGCATAAGATTAGAAAAATATGTATATGGCAGCATCTGCCATTATGGCAGGATCGACCATTCCTTTATCCTCGTCAATTGGATTACTGGGTCTCCCGGTCAACAGCAATACGTACTGGCATGACCACGTTGCTAACATAGCAAAATCAGCCTCCAAGAAACTGGGTGCGCTATTTCGCAACAAAAACTGGTACACACCGCAGCAGCTGCTCTTGCTCTACAAGGCGCAAATAAGTCCGTGCTTTCAGTATTGCTCACACATCTGGGGTGCCGCATCTAAGCACACCTTAGAACTGCATGCAGCATGTCAGACATTTATGACAGACGGCAAGAGCGCACCCATTCGTCGTACAACTGAAAACACCTAGAACATCACTTTACAAGGACTTCTTTGTCTGGCGCACTGCATCACTGTGGAACTCACTCCCAGGACATCTGTTTCCGCCTAATTACAATATACAGCTATTCAAGAATCGTGCCAATCAACATATTCGCACACACCGCTCGCCGAGTGCGATTCTCCCTTTAGTGTGTGTGCCACTGCCATATATAAAAAAGTTCATAAACAAAGAAATATGGTCACATCATATTTTGTATTCGATTACTAGATATCTTTTGATCAAGATGATTGGTCCAATACTAATATTTGCCAAGTCTAGTAGTGTATTTGTTACGCTTAAATATCGAAACCCCTGGGTGAGCGAAAAATAAGATCAGAACGATTTGTGGGCGAAACTAAACGACCAGATTGAGATCAATATTTTTATAATTTTCAATAACTGGCTTGGGTTAGCTTTTGTTGGTTATGCTTCACTTGATGCATTCCAGACAAAAGCTAATCCAAACTAACCCAAGCTAATTGAAAATTATAATAATATTCACGTCGTTGTTTGGTCGCTGAGTGTCGCACACAACTCCTTTCCGCCCACTGGGCGTTTTCGACATTTGAGCGTAACATATTGATAGACAAGACCGTACTTAAGTGGAAAATCCGTGCTTCTCCATGGCGACCGTGAGTTTTGATTCCAACGCCAGATCGCGTAAAAAACTGCTGATTTTCTTACTGAAATTAAATTAGAAAGTGGAATAGGCCCATTTAACTGATCAGGACTTATTAATCTGTTTTCACCGCGTATTCAATTAAGGGGCCCTTCAGACGCTCAGTCCTTTCATCAGTTTTACGTGTACAGTTGTAAATAGCCGAGTAAGGCCAACGTGTATTCAGTACCCTTTGGACTCTGGTAAGACGTAGCCTGTAAATATACAAGTCCCGAGATCGGATCATTTCGACGCGTACAAGCTTTTTCCCAGCTAAACTGTTTAAATCCAAGAACGATGATAAACTGAAAAAAAACGGTAGGTGTAAAGACACTATGCGTGTCTCGTGATACTTGACGATTTATAACTGTAACTAGAACGAATGAAAAGACTGAGCATCTAAAGCGTCCATAAGACCATGAACTAGAGATATCAGAAGACGTTGAAATATGACCATTAAGCTAAATATTCAAATAAGGAACTGCATAGGAGAAAAACAGTTGCTCATGCTTAATATACATTGTTATTACAAGTACCTATCTATTTACTTAATTTCAGTATGCTAATCTTATTAGGCATAAGCCATGCTAAAATTTGCTTGGCATCTTTATTTTTCTTTTTTCTTCACTAAGCATTTTCAAATAAACCTGAATTAAGTTCTTTCAAAGAAGCAATGGACTCCAAACCCATATTTCTATATTTAAATCTTTAAATTTCTCTAAATAAGTCAAACCCTTTTGTTTAAGTTTAATCAACAATTCTTCCACTCTCTAGAATATAACTTTAAATATACGAAAATTTAAATCTTAACGAGATAGTATGTTGCATGAGTTTATAATGTGTTCGTCTAGGATAACCCAACAGCAGTGGAAAAACTAGGAGCCACCCTAAAGAATTCCAATATAATTTAAAAAGAGAGTATTCAACAATGTCGCTAACTATAAAGCATTCCACCAGGAAATAAGGAAATTAAAAAAGATCAAAAGTTGACGACAAAAATTGCTGCTTTCAAATGGACCTTGATGGGTTATATGGCTAGATAATAGGACTATAAGTGGATCAGCGAGTAGTATAATGGAGACCTAGATTGGAGACAAGTAACATAGGGAGATCATACGTGTGTCGAATAGATGACATAAAGGCAAAAATGGGAAATAATTTGTACCACATTTAGCACAATGGAACAGAATAAGAAAAGGGAGACGTCCATTGCCAGGAGTGGACGATGAAGTGAATATTTATATTCCTAATAGCAGAATACTGTTTTCAGCATGTTGGGAAATTGTTTTGAACACATCCATCATAGAGAAAGTGTGTTACTTTGTGGTCATTTTGGTCCGAAATTATGACATAGTTATCATACTTAGACAATGAGGCATATTTGATTAATGCTATTAAATCAATACCTTCTCCAGAAATTTCATTGCGCACCCAAAACCATGACTCTTGTGAAATATGTGTAAATTAAAACCAATGATATGTTCGTTTAAATTTTCTGCAGCCTTTGCGGATTGATCATTTTGGATGCCTACAAATAACTAGTCAGATACTGGAATTCGTTAAAAGGAAAAATATGAAACTCATATCGACTTTATTCTAAAATGTTAAAACTGTGTTTTTGGCACGAATGTGGTATCTAAAAAAGGCTTTTTGCGTTGAAATAAAAACATATTAATAAAGTGTATAATTTCCTAAATATTTTAATCAGAAATATTTTCAGTGTTATAGCAAAATATTTTTTACTAATTTTTTTGTGTTATGAAAATATCGACGATTCTAACTTATTTCACTTTATTTGACTACATATACGTACAAGTATATAAAAACGATTTTGAACTTCCTACATGACCATTTAAATGACTACCTTCTCTTACAATTTTCAAGAACACGACCTTGTTATTGAACCATCAAATAACACTTAATAAGGTTGCTTGAAACAAGATTCATCACAAGTTCGTGACTGGTATTATTTCAAAATTCCGGATTCACATGAAAACATACGGAAAATAACATTTATTATCTTATATCAAGGTTGAAGTTTTTTGTGCTAAAGATTTATTTACAACTGTATAAAGCCGATATAATGAAATGCATTTGTTCTTCATAAATGTATATTTTCTGTTTCTTTCTAGAAGCAGTTGTTTCGAAAGTCTTAGAATTGTGGAATACGTCTATCTGAAACAAGTAAATTCCAAAGGACTACATTTGGATATTTACTAATAAGTAATATATTAGAAGTCGTTTTGCTACCCTTTGTCAGGTTGGCGATGGAAGGCTAATTGGATCAAATTGAAAGTTTGGCCAATCGAAATTGTAAGCATTTTTGATAAAAAATTTCAATTATAAAACTGTACGTTCGATACCTAGATAGATCAAAACTTTCTGTCAGCCATTTTGACTTGATGGATTTGGCGCTATTCCAAATTTAAATTGAATCATCATTATGGAAGAAACACACAATGAAGCTTAAGTTCTATTGATACATTGCTGAGAGATTTACTTATTTATGATTTATCTACAAGAGGCCATATATTATCCTTTACCATGGAATCAATATATCCAAACGCTGTTGTAGTCATCGATAAACAGCAGTAGATAAGATATTTCCAGCCCTTCCTGTGCTGTTATACTAAATGGTATATTTGCTTGTTTTCCTGTCATATATGCTACACACAACTGCACCTCAGAATTAGTACTATAAGCCATGTACTTGTAAATTCTCTGAACATTAGTAACAGTTCCCATATTTTTTAAATTGTGTTCTCCTTTGTATATGTTGCCTCATTGTATTAAATGTTCCTTTTCTACTATTTTTACTTTTCTACTACTATCCTTCTTCTACTATGTGGCTAACTGAATGTAAAATTGTGCTTAAATATGGAAAGTACGTAACATTAGAAACCGTCACAGAAGCTTCTTTATTCACAAGTGTGATAATAAGATCTCCAACATCACCCTACTTTTTATTTGCTACAGCAACTACACTGACTTCTTTGTGATTATAAATTCAATTTTTCTTCATGTCATGTGACTTGCAGCACCTGAATTAATGTAACATTCTTGATTACCAAGCTTTTCTGACGAAGTATATTTAGATACTTTCGGATTTTAATTCTTCGTGTAATCTGCTTATTTTTATTGTCCAATTTTGCCACCTCCAACACCTATATCCTCTTTTTCACTACACTTGCTCCTTTCTTAAAATTTCCATCTTGAAGAGTACCTAAACACTGAATGACTTATCAACTTCCGCACTTTCTTGTTATCCTCTTGTAAACACATGTTTTTGATTAGGTATATAGTTATTTTAGTTTCATATCCTTTCAAAGCTATTATCACAGAATCAAAACGAGAAGATAAACTAGTTATCATATTAACTCAAACAAACTCGTTGTGAGTGGGACTACTACTTATATCACTTATTTCTGTGCTAGTGATTAGATTTTTGAAAATTTTCAGCTTATTTTGTCTTTATGGGTGATATACATGGGTATGATTCATATTTAAATATTTGCTGATCGAAAAGAAAAATCCTAAAATATTTATTTAATCTTGATGTCAATTAACTTCACAATAAAATTGATATTTTAGAGTTCGCTACGGTAAGTTGTGATGGAAATTCAACTACCTTTCAGAATTATCCAGGACGGTGAGAGTCCTGCGGAGGAATAATCGAGGAAATAAATGAGAATGAGGAATAATAGCATGTTATTCAATATGTATGAAGGTAGCTCAGACGATTTCAGGGAGATAATAGAATACCTACCATGGGGGTTTGACTATTTCCTTATTGTAAAAGTTGGAAGGTGACTTGACATAGACGTCCAAATTATCTAGAAATTTGCGCAGAGCGTATAAGAGGTAAAGCTAGGCCACATGGAAGACATAATATGAAAGGGAAATACAAACTTTAAGTTCAATGCTGATCTGAAATCACCTATCAACTTTTGATATTCTCCTGTAGTAACTTATTTCTGATTAGATTTGTAATTATTTTAGATCCGAGAGGTAAACCAGTTATAACAACCTAACAAATTCGCCAGCAATTAGACTACTACTCATCACTTAATTTGTATGCTATAAGTGCTAAAATTTTTGAAAACTTTACACGAAAGCTCATCTTCAGAAAAATTAAACGCCTAGTTAGTCCTTTATTTTTATAGGATGTGTTCAGGCTATACCATGCTTCTTTGCTTTTGTGGCTTATAACAAGTGAATATGATACTGAGTTTTCCTATTTAATTAGATCTTCGCCAAACTCTTGGGTTCCTTTTTTTTATCACTAGATACATTTTCAATAAAATACAGTTGTGGTAGAAATAGTTATTGTAGGTGTATTCAAGCTTGTAGAATGCATTTTATTAAATTTCCCTGATCTTTTCGAAAATTGATGCTGTAGAAAAGAAGCGCTTCCTTCTTTAAAGAGTAAAACTAAAGTTTACAGAATTAGAAATATAATTCTGTAAACTTTGGTAAAACTCAAATCAGAATCCTAGGCCCATAGCCATTATAGAAACAATATAATAAAGTGTCGGATATCGGTCAGAGATTTTTTACTTTCCTCATAATTTTATAATTTATACCCTTGCTACCTTGCTTCTCCTTACTAGTGCTTGCCATACATAAGCTAATCAACGAAATATCTATAAAACTCCGAATTTATTTTATGTTTTTGCGCATAAAACACCCATTTTATGAAAAAATAGTAAATATCCATTTCAAAATCCAAATATTGTCCAATAGGTGACTAAAATGCATGTATTAGTTTAGGTTAGTTGATGAAAAAATTCATTAAGGCCTTCATTTTTCCGTTAGTACCAGTTACAAACATGGACTCGATGTCTTATTTTAAAAGTTCGATATCTAATGCCCCATTACCATTCTAGATGGTCCGTTAGTTTTGTATCCCATATTACCAATAAATATTATAGGTAATTGAAGATGATAGTTATGGAAATCTTTAAATGAGACGTCCACACCCTATTGACTAATCCTTTGAAAAGAAGTTTATTCCTTCACGGGATAGACACAATAGACACAATTTGTTTGTGCTGAAACTTAATTGGATAATAATTGCTCGTTAGTTGCATCCTGAATCGTCCTAATTGTATTGAAAGAAATTGACAATAGAAAGTGATCTTGACTTTGTCTTCATATTCGTGCGACTCATAATAAAAACAATACGTTTTGATTTAAACAAAATAACTATTTCAGATAGCGATCATTATATAATTTAAAGCACCAAAAAGAATACAATCGATAGTGGTTCTTTACTTACTTAAATGTTATGCGCTAAGGTTTCTATTTTCATGAGATTTAAAATAACTTGTAGAAAATTAAATATTTTAAATGTAAATCCATAGCGCTTCAAGAGGAAGCAAAACTCATACATACAAGTGATTTTTTGTTATGAATAATATGCCTAAAATTTGGTTCCCGCAAATTCATCGCTTTCAGAGATATTATTATTAATTATATTCTAGGATAAATATTTCTTAATTAATGAGAATCCATCTATTATCGTTTTAATTTACATCAAATTTTGGTTTAGGTATGAGGTACCTACCAAACTTAGACATATTTGTTTGCTAACTGTCAAAATTCGTTTTAATAATCTATATTGTATTATTGTAATCGTTTATAATACAATGGGCAATTATTGATAGCTATTAAGTATGAGAATTACGAATAGAACCATAACCAAGTAGCGTAATAAATGCGTATCTCGTAATAGCCATCAAATGTGAGTTGTATACACTATTTTTTTTTGCATAAAATCAAATAAATTGTAATAGTGGAAAACACTGAGATTTAGAATATCAACATTAATAATAATTATTCTAATATATTTTTGTTTTACAGGAGGTCCAGGCCCAAGATCTAAGTACTTCGCATTCTTCTAGCCATCTCAACCAAACTGACCATCTCAAGAATCTCATAATACCCCTAATTATGTGTGTATATATACAGGGTGTGCAACACTGCCGTGTAAATAATATTGATTTAAGTAGAAGCCATTTTTGGTACACTTGTTAAATATTTTTAAATCCGTTTAAGATTAAGTAGGTATTTAATTTAATTTGTAATGACTCTGTGTTAATGAATGTGTCGACATGTGCAATAATTTAATTTATTTGAAATAAACATAACATTTTTAGAAAAGCACTTTATTTAATTTAAAATATTCCCTTGCCATATCATAAATAATTAAAAGAGGTTTACTTATCATAATTGAATGGAAGGCAAGTTATATAATAGGTAGCAATCCCCGCAGACGAAAATATAATTCAGCAAGCGACTGAAAAATTATTAAGTCCATAGATCCTCAAATTATTGAGATAAAGAGAATATGGGGAATGAAAATAAAAAGAATAGTTATTTAAGTAATTATTTAGTAGCTGCTAATAATCTCTCAAAATTTATTTAAGAAATTCTTGGAAATAACGACACAGAACGCTTTCAAGAGATGATATTATTGAAGCCGGCACACATAATCATTTAATAATTAAAACTTATTCGCCCCAAAAATATAATATACTCTTAGTAAAAGTAATTAATATCCCCGTCACCATTTAAAAAAGTAGGAGTGGAGATGCTAAGCATATATATTATTATAATAATGTTGGTATGGTAAATCAATTATTCTAAGTAAAGGTTCATCAAACTTTCTATGAAAAATGTTGTGCAACATATACATGCAAGGTTGTTTAAAGAATTTTGGATTTTTTTTCTTAATTATTATACAGTGTGTCCAAAAAAGTATGCAACATATGAGAAACTTTTTAATTATTGGTGTCTCAGAAAATTTTATTCTTGATAAAAGTTGGTGCTTGCCCTAAGACAGTAAATGAGTATTTCTAATTTTCCGTACTGCTTTTAGTGCAGGCGCAAATGTCATTTTTACGAAATCGCGTCAAGAGTAAAGTACCTTAATTTATAAAGATACAGCAAAATCTTATAAGGAAAAGTTCTTCCAAATTAAAAAAGTTATCTAAATATGAAATTTGAGTTAAGTACATCAACTTTTAATTTTTCTTTTTTTTTCTCAATTTTTTCTTAAACGCTACGCCACTGGAGAATGTTTTGTTCTTTTGTTATTAGTATACTTGCCAAGAAACTTCAAAATTTATTTAAGATAGAAATTAGTTACATAGTTGCATAATGTTGCAGTTTTTCCAGAGATAATAGCCAGTTTAGGTATCAGTGTGTTGCGAACACATTTAAACACTTTTGATTCAAAATTTTTTCCACTCAAAATCTTAAATAGACCCAACCCTTTTTATTTCATGTAAAACAACTAATAATTTATTTATCTTTTGCACCCGATGAGTAAAATATGCCCAAGTATCCTAAAAAGCCATATAAAATATTTGGTCTTGAAGAGTAGGCCGGGCATTTGGAATAAACACAAATAAATAGCAATAATTTTACTTCGCTCTGACATATGAAATTAATTATTATTGAGTCAGTCATTCCAATTGTATTTTGTAATAATTATTGTGGACAATTATTTTGGACCAAAATTGTTTAAATGTGTTTGCAACACACTGATACCTAAACTGGCTTTTATATCTGTAAAAACTGAAACATTATGCAACTATGTAACTAATGTCTACTTTGAATAAATTTTGAAGTTGCTTGGTAAGTATACTAATAACAAAAGAACAAAGCATTCACCGATGGCGTAACGTTTGAGAAAAAAATCGAGAAAAAAAAGGGAAAATAAAAATTGATGTATTTAACTCAAATTTCATATTTAGATTACCTTTTTAATTTGGAAGAACTTCTCCTTATAAGATTCTGCTCTATCTTTATAAATTAAGGTACTTTACTCTTGACGCGATTTCGGAAAAATGACATTTGCGTCCGCACTAAAAGCTGTACGTTAAATCTGAAATACTTGTTTACTGTTTTAGGGCAAGCACCAACTTTTATGAAGAATAACATTTTCTGAGAATCCAATAATAAAAAAGTTTCCCATATGTTGCATACTTTTTTGGACACACTGTATATATGTTTGAAAGAATACTGAAAGTTTTCGGTCATCCAGGGATTTGTTTGATAGCTATAACTTGAGCGCCCCATACACCTTTAGATTTCCCAAATAAATACTAGGTAAAACAACAGAAGGATTATGGGGAGGGGTTACTGCTAGTGGGTTTTGTGCATAGCGCATTCGCCTCCGTCCGGCCTTAGCTAGAGCTGGGGCAACCCTCTTAGATAGGTTACACTCTTATTGGATCGGTAGCACTATATTTTTAGACCCTTCAAGGTATCGAACATCGCTCTCTGATAGGCCCCGACTATCACAAACACGTCTAAAATGGTGGCTGTAAGCCAAATCTTTGCAGGCATAGACAGAAATGATCCCACAGGAACATCCGATTCCCCTCGGCCTGAGTACCGGCGTGAATAGAGATTTCTTCTGGCTAGGACACCCAATTCTTCGTCGGGGAGAAACAGTGGTCACTGAACGTTTGCCACGTGTTCACCAAATTGCGACAAAGGAGCCAATACACAACGCGTGTTGAGGTTATATTATTCCCTATGGTATATAGCGTGATCGGAATCCAGCTACCAGTCAGGCATAGACGTTCAAAATATATAAGAATTAGGCATTGAACGTATAATCGTAGAAGGTAAATTTAGGTATAAAGGGTGTCACATTTCCGATGATCTTACGGGGTATCTCACTTATGAGTAAAGATAGAGAGTTGCGGTTTTCGCAATACTGTGCTACTTTTTTGTGAAAAGAACGATGGTATAAACAAAATTTTCA
>MU182801.1:32657-85632 GCA_016904865.1 Pissodes strobi | reverse complement strand
TCTTTTCACAAAAAAGTAGCACAATACTGCGAAAACCGCAACTCTCTATCTTTACTCGTAAGTGAGATACCCCGTAATATCATCGAAAATGGTACATTGAACGTATACATGATAGGTTGTAGATACAAAATTTAGATTTAATGCTTATCAGAAAAAGATTCAGAAAGATGTAACACTATTTGCTAACTGCTTAACAAACGGTCCATATGCCAGGTTCACTCAGCGGTTTTAATTTTTTTTAAAGCGTGGGTCAAAGAGTTGGCAGTTAGGTGAAGGCGCCACTAAATTTCTTACTAGGATAATATCAATGATTCTTGATCGTTGAAATTAGGGTAGTAAAATTTAGAAACATACCCTATATGAGAATATTGCGAAAATTGACGGTAGCTTACTAAAATAAACATCTAGGTTGTTACTAAACTGTTTATTTAAATATTAGCGACTTTCACACACACTCCAGAGACAATTAATTCTATCTCAAATTAATTTGAGATTATGGTATCGCCCATAAACCAATGAGAAGATTCTCTATAATGTATTTCATCAAGATTTTCAGACTATTACATCAAAGCAAAATAAGATACTAAGATTATGATACTATGCCCTATAACATTCTATAATATTCATATTGACCAATTCCTATCTTGAAATAATTCCGACCGAACGCTGAACTCTTAAAGGTCTGACTAAATGCAGTCAATCACGACACGCTATAAATAGGAAATATTTTACCGAACTATCTTGGATCGAAATCAATGCCATGGCAGCGATAATATCATTATACCAATAACCAGTTATTTAAGATATGCTAAATCAATAAGATTGCCTGTGAACTAAATATGTATATATAGCCGGCAAATATCTATAGGTATATACGAAGTCAAAATTAAACAAAACTAATCTAAATTAATCCCATGGCGGCGATAATATTATTAGACCAATAAACAGTTACTAAAAATATACTAAATCCATAAGATAATCTGTGAAGTAAATATGTATAAGAGCCAGTAAGTATCTACGGGTGAAAACGAAATGAGCTCAGTTCGATACCCAAACCAAGGCGAAACATTAAAGTTACAAATTGCAGTTATATAAAATAAATTACTGCCATGAGCTTACAGCCAATTACAGTAAAAATAAGTCAATTAATTATCATTACATTAGCAAAATGAATTACATACTCGAGACAATATCATAGAGAATAATGAAGAACACAAGTATCTCTAAAGCAATTATGATAAGAGATAGAAATAGGTACGATACAGGATAATAGATAACTTACAACTGATTATCGGTAAGTTCGATAGGCAAAAATGGTAAGTGCAGTAAACAAAAACGAGAAGTAACGGTAATAGATACGATATAGAAAGCAAACGACCTACAGTAGTTTAACAGTAAGTTCATTAATCAAAATGATAAATAACGATAATAGGTATGATATAAGAAAGCAAACGACCTACAGTCGTTTAACAGTAAGTTAATCAATCAAAATGATAAATAACGAAAATAGTTACGAAATATGTAAGCAAACGATCTACAGTCGTTTAACGGTAAATTAATAAAATCAAATGGTAAGTAACGATAATAGAGATAATAAAAGGACATTAATTGAAAAATAGGTAGATCTTACTTGTATCTAGTAGATTTGCACACATGGAATCTCACGGCGTTTCCTGCGAGGCTACGTCTCCAACATGTGGTCGTATTACCTCGACAAATCCGGCTAAATGGAACAGGGAATTCTCTAGGTCGGCAAAGCAAAGACCGGATGTTCAGAGCAGGGGACAAAGATTTTGTCCCACAGAAAGACTTTAGTTAAATTATAAATAATATTAACTAACTAATCTAGATACACTAACATGTAACAGACCTTTATTTTATAGGATGTAGCATTTTCAAATTTTGGCATGAACAAAATGCTACTGCTTTGCTTAGTTTATATTTATTTTTAATTACAAACACAATTTAGTTAGGATTACTCCAATATAGGATATAGGTATAGTGTATGAAGTACATTGCCTTATTTTGTCTTGAAAGTTATTGAATACACTTTTTTATATTTTAATTTATAATGTACTAGACGCTTATGATGTGATGATAACACCTGGCTTGGTTTTTGTCCATTGCAACTCTGCAACGTACTCGACTGGGTTCGGAATAATCTTTTAAAAGTTCTTGTTGTGCAATCCAATTTATAAGGCTAATAACTTCATTGATTTTTATACTTGATCTCTCTTTTAATTACTTGGGATAATGCTCATAAGCTTTTCTTTGATCTAAAAGTTAATAAAAACTTAAAAATTTGTTCGATAAAAATATAATCTTGAGTATGTTATTATTTTAAATCCATTGTTAGCGGTACATACCTCAAATGATTTGGAGATCATATGAGTCGTCTAATGTAGATTATAATTCGTTTATCTAATTGTGTTTCGGTGTATTGTTTCCTTTTATTTTATTCATCTTTCGAAGAGATTTCGTGTTTTCATTTATCAAGTGTCAAAATGTCATTCACCTATCAGTCTATCAGTAAAACAGGCACACCATATGATTTTGACAGTTAAATTAGATATGTTTAAGAATCGGCGTTCCCAAGTAACGGTTCCTTTTAAGGCATATTTACTTGATGCTTGGAGAATATGGTCTAAAGCAGAAGTTCGATTGACCGAGCTGTGACGTGGATGCGCTCAGACGCACTATTTCAACTAAGTTAGGTTGGC
Organism: Pissodes strobi; assembly: GCA_016904865.1. Taxonomy (NCBI): domain Eukaryota; kingdom Metazoa; phylum Arthropoda; class Insecta; order Coleoptera; family Curculionidae; genus Pissodes; species Pissodes strobi. The sequence continues at coordinate 82,912 of MU182801.1, read as the reverse complement.
AGCAATGTTTCAGGGTCAAGGTGTTAAAATTCGTTCCGGGTTCTTTCCTTTTACGCCGTGCCGTCTGGGCGACGCCGACGAGTCGAAGCCGGCATCCTTTGTGAAGCCTTTTCGAGGTGTAAATCCTCATGGACTGGTTTAAATAATTGGGGTAATTATTTTATGATATTTTTTGCTACGTTAAAGCATTTTGACTCGAACCAGGACCATGAAGGTTACCTATATTAGTTCTTGTTGAGTTATTGGAATCCGACCTCCACGTGGTAAGTCACAAAATTGTCATGCAGTCTTTCAGTGAAATTAATTGTATTTTCCAATCTTTCAAGAAGAATTTATGTATTGCTGTTGCTGTCATGCTGCCGATTATTGGAACTGACGATTATTGATTTTGGAGAAGTCTAGAATGGACACTATTCGTTTTGTTCGACTGGCTAATACCAGACAATAGGCCCTATAGATAGTTCTATAGGTAAGATGAAAAACTAGTTAGGTTATGAGTAATCATTTCAATGTTAGATATTTACTTTTTGCTAAGACAAACAATTGTTTTTAGGGTCCTCTCCACGGGGTAGCGCTCTGGTGCACGTATATCGCTTTGCCTACTTGCGATATAATTTCCAGCGTGTTTTGGGTTAGAACCACTACTATTTGCGTGTCCTAGGTTTGAACCACCGCTTGCGTGTCCCCCTTTTTGCTTATCATCGACTGGATGTGATGTAACAAGCTTGGAAATGTCAGGTTATGATTTGAAGTGCTTTGGAGCTGTATGGACCGTACATATAATAATACTGGTATTTATTTGGAGAACATTTTAAGATTAAGAATAGCTACTTCATGATTTGTAAGTCATACCATTTACCTTTTTATTTGTAAGGCTGTCTCGGCAAATTTGGATTATCTACAGATTGAGTGATATACACACATTTTATTTTATATTATTGCGGCAGAATAAAATTCATGAATTTTAAACCCTGTTACCATCATTCTAGTGACCTATTATTGGGTATGCGGAATATTTGCCTAACAGTTTGTATCTGACACCACTGTTGATAATAGTCAATATTATGTAAACTTTTTTTCTATTGCTTTATTGTTTATACATGTGATTGTAATTGTACTGTATCGTTGTTTTAAATCAAGGTATCTCCTCATTAGTAGAGAAAGAATAAAGTATTCATTTTGGGGAAAAATTATGCCTCATTGAAAAGCTCCTCCAAAAATTACTTTTCAGGATTTAACAACATTATAGTTTTTTTTGCAAGTTGAGTCAACGATAACTTGATGGCGTCCAATATCTTAAGGTGTACCGAGGATCCACGAACCTAGCTCTCCACTACATTATTGGCTGCCGTTCGCATGTATGTATGGGCAGGTTTTCTAAAAGAACTTAGGAAAAGTTGACATAAGGAAGGGTAACCACACTATTCGTTACACATCGTTTTTAAGCAATTTGGCCATTAATTTCAGAAAATACACCAACACACACACGAATGAGCTTGTACATTTGCCAATTAGTTTAACGACACAATCAAGCGGTATTTGTTTCTTAATTCGTTATTAATCGTAAATTACGTATATAAAGCACTTGAAACATGTTTTAATTGAACGAAAGTATTCAAATATTCATGCATCACAAAACCTGAAACTATTTTTGTAAAATAATAAAAAATGTATTAATCTCCAAAGGCTAATTAACAGAGTATAAATTAACTAGCAATTAAATATATATGAATATAAACTAAATTTCTCACGGTTTGATCTGCTGATCAGATCTAAGGAACTCGAGGGTAGGTCTCCAGGCGATTTCCAGAAGGAAAAGTGCACCATCAATGAATACAATGGACTCTGCACACAGAAGCACAATAAATTTATTCAGTCGAAGAAGGACTCTACGTATCAGCACAAGGAAGAAGAAAATACTCTTCATGTAGGAGGGGACATCAGTCGGAAGAAAAAAAAATCTGTAAAGAGTTTTGTTTCAAAATCTGCTAACGCGGAAATCAGCTAGTTGCCTGTGGACGAGGCAGAACCTTTGCTATGAAACAGTGAAAAATTCTAGCGATGGACCGAGACTGTCTGCATAGGCCTGCGTGACTTTGCAAATTCGGGTAAAATTTGAGATGAAACAATTCGAAAAGTACATCTATCAACAAATGCTAAATAAATTATTAAGAACGTGTTTCTAACCTTAACGGAGAGTGGTAATTTGTGCCTTAAAAAGTTATAGAGGAAACAGCTTTACTTACAAGGACACCTTTTTGCACGTTGTGGAAACCAAAAGCTCATTTATAAAATGTATGAAGACCAATAATATGTTCCGGACTCCTGTTTTGGTCGCGAACCATACAGGACTAGCTGGTATCACTAGTGCTTGGTACTGCGGTTTACTTTACGTAACGATCGGTCGATCATTATTCTTACTTCTTGGCCTGCTTTTTACATACTGTGTAGTCAGTAAAGGCCGCATAAGGTTTATTACCGTCAATTTTTTGGTCTCCGGGGACGGAACCCCGGCTTTTGGCACCGCCATGGACGTAACGGAGGACGAGGACGCATTGTCCAATGTCTCCATGGAATCCAATACAGATTACAAGTATTCCGAGTCAACTGTCAGGAAAATCATTAACAAATGCAAAAGCTACACGGAAATTTGCGTCCAATGCAGAATGGACTCCGAAAAATGCAGAAAAATTAGCGAACTCTCCCCAAATGACCAATATAAATTTATCTCGCGTATTAGGCAGCATATGAGGGATACTCACCCCCTAGGTATTAAGCATAGAATCTCTGCTAGAATCTATACGGGTAAGAAAAAGGCTAGTCCTACCAGCCTTGCCGGAGCAGACACCGTAAAAAAGTTGAAGGTCACCCAAGGTGACAGACCATCCGTGCAAAAAACTGAAGATTCTTGTGAACCGATGCCCATAGCAACCGACGGCACTAGCGATTCGCGGATTATGGGTCCTCCGCCAGTACCGCTTTCTGTGCCCCTGATACTTGACAATAATAAAGAGCCCTTCAAGACACCCTCTAAGCAGCTACCCTTTAAGAAGAATTTCGTCACAGTTACCCTAAACATGGGCCAACCACCCCTTATTACGTCAAATCAGTATGCACCCTTACAGGATATAAACACGGAGGACGAGGACACTGTAAGTGTCGCCTCTACTTCCGCCTCGGCCGGAGCCCGACGCAAAAGCACCGCAAATGCCAAGAAAGCGCCCGCTAAACCGAAGACGACCCCACCACCCCCTGTAGTAATTAAGGGTAGGCCAGCTGACCACCGCCAACTCCGCGACGACCTAAAATATATGCACATAAAGCAGTACCAACTAAAATATACGAAGAACTCCGTAATTGTGTACTGCAACACGGATAACGATCTCCATACGCTTAAACGAACCCTCGACGCCGAAAAAACGGAGTATCATTCTTACGCGGAAACGCAAGAAAAAACAAGAGCGTTTGTCCTCCGTGGCCTAGACGGCGATATAGCCACCCAGGACATAGTTAATGCTCTTAGCGACGAGTATAACATCACGCCCAAGAATGTCTTCGAGATGCGGAAGACACGCATTCCAATGTACTTAGTTGTACTTTGGACTAATTACAGCATCAAACGACTAAACAGCGAAGTGAAAACCATCATGTGCGTTCGTGTTTCATGGGAAGTACGCCGCTCCAATAAGCCGCTTTTGCAGTGTAAGCAGTGCCAGCAATTTGGACATGCGAGGACATACTGCAATCGCAGGGTGGCATGTAGCAAATGCGTCGGGGAACATGAGATTATAAAATGCAATGCCGATTACCAAAAGTGCGTCAACTGCAGCGGCCCACACCGTTCTATTGACGAAACCTGCCCTGTATTTATTTATAAAATAAATCTCATACAAACAAATACAACGGCAACACCTGCAAGCAAGCCGAAGCAAACCTATCGCCCGGCTCCACCCGCCGCCAAACCGGCCTGGAGAGGCCCAAACAACCCCGTAGCTGACGGCCAAGCGGGCCAAGGCCTAAGCAATGGCCAACGAACCGAAAACTACCAGAAAGCCTTCCCCGCACTACGCAGCAGCCGAAGACAACAACAGCAACCAACCAAGGTTAATCTTAATGCTAATGTTCACCAGAATAAGGTTAGCGGTTCTGTTCGAGCTCTCAATAATGTAAATAATTCCAATAATAACTCTAACTTAAACATTGCAGACACAATGTCCAATCTTAACAATATAGTCACTAAAATTAACAACTTAATTAATTTAGAGCAACTTTATCTAGCATTAGATTGCTATTGTAATATGATAGAAGCATGCAGGGGAGATAAGGCGGAAATGATTCAAGCCTCACTCCGCTTCTTTTCCGTCGATTATGCAAAATTCGACATATAAACGCTCCAAATCTTACCATGGAATTGCAATGGTATTAGAAACAAGCTTGGCGAGTTTCGTAATTTTTTGCATGCATCCAATATACAGGTTGTTTTTCTCGCCGAAACGTATCTAACGCCGGACTATACTCTCCGAGTTAGCCAATACAGAATAGAGAGATTTGATAGGCCCGATCGGCGCGGGGGAGGCGTGGCATGTCTCGTGCATAGGTCGCTCCGGTACCGGCGCATATATAACGCGTTTTCTGCCATAGAGAACGTCAGTATTGAACTGGAGAGCGGCCTGCGCATATGTGGCGGCTACGCACCCCCGGGTCTCCGCCTTTTAGAAGCCGATCTCTTGGCTCTCCTCCCGCCAAATCGAGTATACCTGCTGATAGGTGACTTAAATGCCACGCACGTCGATTGGGGCGGCGTAACTAACAGCGGGGGTAGATTGTTTAAGGGAATAATCGAGAACAACCTGGAGATATCCTGTCACATAACACCTAATCCTACTTATCTTCGTGGAGCCTCGTTCCTGGACATTGCCATCACTCGGGGAGCTATCAGGACTTCTCAGCTTGGCTTAATGCCTTAAACTCGGATCATCTTCCAGTCAAGATTTGCTTATACTGCAGGGTCCCCTTGTCTAATGACACCGTCATTTCGTATAAGAATGTTGACTGGAGGGTGTTCCGAGCGCAGCTGAATGAGTTGACTGTGATCCCTGAGCTGCTGACAACGGTCCAGGAACTTGAAACCGAGGTGAAAACTCTAACATCAAATATCCTGCGCATTCGTGATGCACTATGCACTAGGGTCACCTTGCGCCCTAGCACCGAATCCCTACCGGATCATATCCTTAATCTTATAACATACAGAAACCGATTTCGACGGCGATGGCAGAGAAATCGGACAGTGGGATCCACTCAGATCAATGCGCTGACGGAGGAAATAAGGATAGCTATCCGCGATCACAGGAACCAAACGTGGTTAGCGTACATCAACACGCTAAGTAGGGATGACGGCTCCTTATGGAAGCTGGCTAGGCGAGTCCGTGGAGGCTCGACGCAAATGCCTGTAATAAGGTACCAAGACCGCGAATGCGGCGACGACGCCGAAAAAGCGGCAGCCTTCGCGGACTACCTAGCCGGCGTCTATGACGCGGCGCCAGATACCCAACCAGATCACGAGCACATTACACGCACTGTGAATGCATTTAAGCAGTGCAAATTTCCTATTCCTCCGTCAGTGCTTGAAAAGCTGAGAGTCACTCCAGCGGATATCCGCAAAGCTCTCAGCCGTCTCCCGGATTCTATTCCGAATACAGTCCTGAAAAATTTACCCCAGAAAATCATAGTCCAATACATGCACATAATTAACGTAGTAATTCGGCTACAACACTTCCCTGCATCCTGGAAAATAGCGAGCGTGATACACTTCCCAAAACCTGGGAAAGATCTAACTCAACCCGCATCATATAGGCCAATATCGCTACTGAACACCCTCGGGAAGGTGGCTGAAAGGCTAATTTTGCCGAGGGTTACTAGAGAAGTCGATAGGCTTAATATCCTACCCCAGGAGCAGTTCGGTTTTCGCGGTCAGCACGGCACCATCATGCTGGCAGCGAAAATCGCAACTGACATCTATCAAGGCTTTGTCAATAAGCAGTCAACAACCCTTATGTGGCTTGACATCGAGAAGGCGTTTGACAGGGTGTGGCACGATGGGCTGCTGTATAAGCTGCTGGCTATACACAGCATGCCATTGCACATGACAGCTCTCATCGCGTCATACCTTGCCGGGCGTGTCTTCTCGACTAAAATTGGCAACCGAACTCCTGCCAGCAAGAACTTGTTGGCAGGAGTGCCCCAGGGAACTGTATTATCGCCGCTATTGTTCAATCTTTATATAGCAGACATCCCGTCAAATTCTAATACCCATAAAGCCCTGTTCGCTGACGATACAGCGATTTACTTCCTTAATCCCCAAGCGGAGGTGGCAAAGAATAGCCTACAGGAGCATATGCACACCCTTATGCCATACTACAATAAGTGGAAAATTTCATTAAATCACACTAAAACAGAACTTATTGTCATAACCAGGAAGCGTAAAGATACTAATATCACCCCATTAATCCTTAATAACACCCCTATAGTCCCTAAACAAAAAGTTAAATATCTAGGCTTGATACTAGATAGTAAGCTTAACTTTTCTGAACATATAAGATCAATTATAGCAAAAAACGCTATGTCAAAAAAGTACTAAGCACCCTTGTTACTGCCAGGGCTTTCCTGAGTCCTGGCAATAAGCTTATTTTATATCGAGCAATTATCCGGCCAGCCCTCTTATATGGCGCACCAGTCTGGTGTTCTGTTGCCAGGACACACAAGCGCAAGCTCCAAGTCATCCAAAATCATTACTTAAGGGCTGCATTTTCACTCTCGCTCCGGGATCTGGTCCGTATTGAAGATCTGCATGCGTGGGCAAAGATCGAGTACATAGAGGACTACTTCGATGCCCTCGCATGCAGATTCTTTGAGAGGCAAATAACGGGATCTCCGCTGACGGCTAGTATTGCCGATGTTCGCTATGACCCGGAAAATCCAATAACTATCTACCGGGAAATATCGCTTGACTACCGTCAGCTCATGCCCCCTTAGTCTGTCATCCATCTGGAACCGATCTATATCCTTATATATCAAACCTACCCTCAAACCACCCTTTCTAAAGCACCCATTAAAAATGAAAATCAGCTCCAAATATTAGGAGCACAGAAGTTACATCTCCAGCATAAGCGAGTATAACTCGTTTGCGGCGGGCCAATCCACGGCGTTATTACGTGTGGGCGGGGCTTGTCAAGGGAGCTGGCCGGCATATAAATACGCTCAAGTCAAAATCTCAAAGCATATGATTCTAAGCCACCGAAGCATCCGTACATCAGTAGCCGATGCTGCGGTACTCGTCACCTTGTCTAATACCATTATTCTACCGGAATAGACTTAACATGGTTAAGCCCCACATTATTGCATATAATTTTAATTCTTTTGTTTGAATTCACGTTGTAAATATGCAAATAATGTAGATTTATGACTCCCTGCTCCTTCGAGCAGCTGATGTAGGTTTTTTCTTGGTGTTTTCCCTACGAAAACTCGCTACACGTTTAAATTTTTGCAGCGTTCACAACTTAATTATTGGCTTCTAGCCTTATAATTACTTTGAAGGGGCAACCCATGGAAAGTTAGCTCACTCGAACAGTTCCACGTTACTAGTTTTTAAGTAGGTCTAATAACAACCCCCTATGGGTGATCTAAGCTGCTGGCCATTGGCAATGCAGGAACATAGCCCGGCTTAACAGCAGCATGAGTGCTAATCATGTTTAAACTCTAGTAATGTAGTTAAGCAACTCTGTAAGAAATCATGAAATAAAATTTGGCAATTTGGCTGGCTGGCAATAATATGTTCCAACCTTAGACAATTTAATGAGGATGCTTGAAAGAGATAAAACCGTTATTAAGTGCTCAAGAAGCACTTTGTGGAACTACATCCAAGGAATGGGTTTTGAATTCAAAAAGATTAATAAAAGACAAATTCTAATGGAATCCAGGGGTCTTCAAAAATGGCGGGGGAAATGTTTGAGAGAAATCAGTGACTACAGAACACAAAAAAGACCAATCGTTTATTTAGATGAAACGTGGTATGATACCCATGACACACCAGCCAGTGGATGGTACGATTCTAGCGGTAAGTGCGCTGTCAATACGCGGTAAAAGAACATCAATTTTGCATGCTGGATCTGGAAACAGGCTTGTGCCAAATGCTTTGTTTCTCTCATTCAAAAATATTAGAGACTCTTGTGCTGACTATCATGACGACACAACAGCGGAGCTATTTGAAGATTGGTTCAGAACTAAATTACTGCCTAATATTCCGCCAAATAGTGTTATTGTTATAGATAACGCGAGCATGGTGGTCTAGTAGAACGTTGTTAAGAAGTACAATTGGAATTAAGGAAATTTACAATTACCTATGCGTAGGCCAGAGCGAGTTGTCGCTGAAGCGTTCAAATTAAGCGCTGGTTCAATTATCGGAGAGTAGGGGTGGGTTTATTTATTTAAGGCGCCACCGACTTGTTAGACGGCATAAGTCGGAAAATCCCCAAGTTGAAATATGGAACTAACCCTGGCTTAGACTTTGCAACAAATTAAATTATGAATCCTAAATCAGTAAATTAAAATGATTTATTTATTGAGCCCAATTAACACAAATCAATTATACTTACTATTTTCTTAAATGAAAAGTTGGTTTATTACCAAAAGAAAAAAATGGTAGTTGGTTATAATGCGAAGAAAAATTACAGAAACTTGTGATACCTTTGGTATCCTATGCCGCTTATGCGACTATGGAAGACATATAAATATTCATATAAATATATACCTTGCGGTATTATTAAATGATTGCCTGTTCACCCAAATAATGGACCACTAGAGGGCACCAAATCATGATTTATTCGCACAAAAACTTGAATACTAACTATCTATATATAGGTATTATATGTGAGTATATTTAATACTTCTAAAAGTTGACCTTTTTGTAATTAAATTCAAACTAAACGTCACTTTCTAATAAATATTCTAGTATTTCAGTTTTAGTACTTGATCTGTTAGGTGCTCTATAAAGCAGCATACTTTCCAAACTCTTTATTAAAAAGTTTCGCACTTGGGTCTTTATGGTAATCTAATCGAATCGTTAATATTCTTGGCAGACAACAGCTAGCAGTTTGGAACCCATTCATTCATCATCCTATCCAGTGTGAATTACGGTAATCCCTTTTCCTTTATGTGATGGTGGGTCTGGTATTTTGAACTAGAATCGTCCCATCTTTTGGACACTGTGTCATGAGTGTTAAACCATGTTTCATCCAGGTAGAAAATAGATTTGTTTCCTGATCTCTATTTCTCAATTTGCTGCAGATACTTAAGTCTCCAGGTCCGCAGTTTTTGTAATCATAAGCAAGTATTATTTTTTGTCTATAGTGAGGTATTTAAAACCGATTGTGGAAACGATTCTGTGAAGGGTGACATTACTAATATTTAAATTTGGTTTATCTTTATTCTAGCTTCATTTTAAGTTTATCCATAAAAATAAAATATTACAAAAAATAAAATAATGACCAACCTATTTTTATCTACTTTATTATCTCACTTCTGAAGAAGCTATAATGTTATCGAACGTACTGAGTTTAAGAAACTCTTATTGAAACTTTATGCATATTAGCGAAAGATGCTAAAATCATATAATTTATTGATTTTGGAACTGTAAATAAAACTTAGAGCAGATTAAAGAAAAGTAAACTTCATAGTTCCTGCTACTAACTAACTCAAACTAACCCGCCAAATTACGCACTGTGGTGTATTAGAAATGACAATAAAACCATATTTCAGATATTTGTCACTATAGGAGTTAACTCTCTTTTTATTCTTGTCTCAGACATATGTAGAGAATTAGATATCCAACTGTAAGAAAAGATATTTTAGCTCATGGTATTTATCATTGAATATTCGATGTTGCTACGAACAGCAGTCTACACAACTCCTCCAACTTCATCAGACGTCGCGGCTTATATAACGCATAATTGAAATTTCCAGAAAATGCCAGTGATATCAAGCGGCGATGCAAAAAGTTGTAAACAACTAGCATGTCCTTTTTGGAATATAGTGGAACGTCCTTCAGAGACAAAAACAAATGTAAACAAACTGGCCTCTTAAATACCAGATGGATTCCTTGAAGTTAGTGCTGGCTAATGTGTCAGAAATATTTCTGTTTGATAACCGTTTTATTGATCTTAAGTGTGTTATGCAAAAAAGCCTGGACATCACTGATTTATATTAATAAATCGGGTCTAGTTTCGTTTAGCCAAAATCCGAAGAGAAGAATTTTTTTTTGACATTAAAGTACCTCTTTCAGCGTAGAACAGTCAAAATTTTTCACCGCAAACACATCATTGCCATATTAAAAAAAAAAAATAATTAAAAGTGTAGAAGAGAGGAAGTCCATTAGAAAGAAAATCTTGGCTTAGAGAATAGAATATTCCTTGCTTAGAGTACCTCTTTCAACGTAGGACAATCAAAATCTTAACACAACTTACCCAACCTATCCCAATTTTTTTCTCGTAAAAAATAGCCTTGAATCTTGGGTATGGTGTCATATTATAAGTACTTTCGATTTTAAACATTTTTTGGGTTCAATGAAAAGATTACATCAAGTGGAACACATTAATGCAAAATTAATCCAAACTAATCGAAATTAACAAACTAACCCTAATGAACTGTCTTCATTGCCCTAAACCAAATAAAAATAATCGAAAATAAATTTAATTAACCAAATAAGCGCTACTCGCTTGACCAACTCTACTTAACACATAATCAAGATTAACCCAAACTAGCGAAACAAGGGCACTTCGTTCTGTACTCTTTTAACTAATCAAATTAATGAATCAAACAAGCACCTCTTAACTAACCCAAGCTAACCAAAACCACCGAACACCGAAGAGACTAGAAGGTCTACTCTCAGTCGGCACTTTTGATGTAGCGCTTACAAAGGCGAGACGCCGCGGAGGACGACACCATCTATCTATAAAGTGTTGAGGGACTGTATTCAACAAAATATCTTATTTTAGAAACGAACAGAAATTACACTACTTGGCAACACAAATAGTTAAACTATCCCAAACTAACTCAAACTAAACTAACTCAAACTAACCCTAACCCAAAATAACTTAAACTAATCCAAATAGTGCCAAGCCAACTTGATAAATGCGTTCACAAAATCTATTAAAATTTTTTCAATATAAATACTTTCGGCCAAAAAAAAATGTAACGGTTTAAAGAGCAAATTACTAGCCAAATAGAATTCTCCAGTTCTCATCTCCATAACAGATTTCCGATTATCTAAACTACATTTTTTGTTTATTAATTAGACATTTTCGGATAAAACTTTCCTGGGCCGGCAGAAAACAAAAACAATTGTAGGAAAATTATTCAAAGACAGGTTTTAGTAAAATTATGATATAAAAAAAAGAATTTTCTGGAAAACAAAACATTTCCATGAAAAAAAAATTTGCTAATATTCCTCTGTAGAATCGTTCTATAGAACGATATTTTTTATAGCCGATTTCCGCTAAAAGAAACTTGAGCCAATAACTAGTTTGACAAAACAAGAAGAGATGAATAGTGTCTGGATCATTTTATTGAAGTCAGGCTATTTTGTAGGATTATGGTGATCATTGGACATAGCATTCATTTACTTTACATGCCCTTAATGAAATACATTTTAAAACCCAAATTCTTGAACTTGTTTTTTTAAATTAGTTTAATTAGTTATTAGATTACACTCGATAAAATAAATGCCACAAGGTGTAATAAAATGGAGCTACTTCACGTGAAGATCGGCTCCACTAATGTCCTACCTATCTGCACTAGTTACATTGTATGAATTTGTATAACATTTTTATTAAAATATATATTTCGTATAGCTTATGTTAGGTGGAATACCCTGTATAAAACAATTAATTGCATGATGCACTTTAAGTACTCTAATATTGTATTTTTTTTCTACACCTTAGCTCAATATTTACATATTTTAAGTTCCTCTAACAACTATTTTAATTACTTAAAGGCAATTATTTTAATAACACACTAAAGGAGTCGGCAAGGTTTTTTAAACGACATTTTTATTCAATGAGGAGATCCGTACAATGTTATTTTTCCTATAATCGGTCAACTGTTTGTAATTATTTTTTATATTGACAACTTTGCATTGACCTAGATCATTAATAACTATTTTGTCTTATGTGATTGTATCTTAAGTCATTTTGCTTTGGGCATTTTACATTTTTTTTTAGTATTTCCTGGTCTTGAAAATAGTGTGGTGATACAAATCGATCTGATAAATAAATGCTTAATCCTTACACAGAGACTATTTGGTAAGAAAATCGTATTTATAGTTATTGGACCCTGTATTTATAGGCCAAATTCTGAGTAATCTTAAAACCTTTAAATATTATTGCTCTAAAAGAGCGTAGGTAAGTGTCAACCAGTTGCTTCCACCTACCTCTATTTTACAGGACCCGCCACTGGCCAAGTATAGATACCTCTCATTAAGATATTATATTAGCATATTTGTGTTTGGCTAAGGCTTTATTCATATTTTTTCTCATTTTCATACAGGATGGCTCAGAAGAACAGTTTCTTATTTTGATAATTAGGTAAATGTTTTTGCAAATACGGTCATAGCTATTCCATATTTACTTTCATTTAGAGGCATATAGTAGTACATAGTTTTAAAGATCATTACATTCTCAATTCAACAATTAGTAAATATTTATTTATCTGTCAATGTATTCTTTTTTTAGAATATCTGTCAATTTTAACGTGTATTAACAATCATCATGGTGATTTGATTGCTACGCACAACTAAATCACCATGATGACAGTTGCCCTGAAAAGCCTACAAGTTGAACAATTTTTTTTTAATTACGAAGTTTTCTTTTCTCTCCCAATCATTTTTGTTCGACTACGCCAAGACCACGAAAACCTCGTCTAGAAGTTTTCGGTGGTCCATCTTGTACACCTATTGAAAGTTTATGGAAGTAGCAATATATCAAAAACCTCAAAGTTTGGTGGTATAATGATGTTCGTCGAACAAAAAAATGTATCATCTACCCCCTTTGCAAAGAGCTCTTGCAAATATAGACGACCGATCAATTATTATAATGTAATCATATACAGAATATTCATTGCACACTTACACACATAAAGAAGAAATTATGTATAATTTTCACATTAAGCTGATTAGCATACTGTAGTAGAATAAAGCAAATACGAAGATGGCAAAAAAAGTTTAAACACGTAAGGTTTTCTTGTTACATGAAACAAACAAAATTATTTTACAAGTTTTTTAACTCTGCGTATCGACTATATTCATAATTTATATTAAACTAACATCTAAGAAAAAAGTAAGTGTCAAAAATATTTATTTGAAACACACTAATCTCTTTTTTTCTTTTATGGGATGTCACAACTTCTTTCTTTAAAAACCAACATTAATCACCCATCGCCCTTAGTACCGAATTTCCATTGTCCTAATATCTTGATGGAACCTTTCACCCTGCTGGTCGCTGAGAGGGCCTAAATTCTCAGGAAAAAAATTATAAATGGGAAAGGAGAAAGATAATTTTTAATGAGATTCAGCAACCAAGCGATTTGTAGTAGTCTAAAAGTTCATTAACTATAGTTGCTCGCAGTTTGTATCCATATTGTCGCCTAAAAATCTTCTCACTACGCTTATAAGCGAGTTCCAAGCGTTGAGTTCTTTAGTGGTGAGCTTTTCTATAAAATTAACATGGTCCAGTAATTTTCTAATTTGTGTTCCAATAAAAATACCTTCTTTTAATTTCGCGTCACTTAACTGGGGAATGACTGGTCTTCGGTATTTAAATCCTTCATCCTCTTTATTCATAGCTTTCGCAAAGTTTTTCATCAGTTCAAGTTTAACGTGAAGAGGAAGCAAAAGGACATTCTTATGGCTTTACAAGGGGAACATACTTAACATTTTCAGAGCCCGGTTCAAATTCACTCCTTTCCGGCCTTATTTTCGTTACATAATATTCATTCACTGAGGTCTCACTAAAATTGCTATAACTTGTAAACCTCATATATCTACCATTTGCACCGGTTGTAGTTTATTTCATTTAAAATGATGTACCCATTTTCATAAGTTTCATTCATATTCACTGAATGGGCAACAGGTATAGATGGTTTCAAATTTCCATTATGTAATAACGCAGCTTTTGTACGATATTTCGATGAGTCTATGAACAAGCGTCACTCACAGGGAGTATGCTCGATATTGAACTCCTGCATTAAATCATTGATATCAGGACAGACACGTAACGAATTTTCCATATTGTAAAACGCAGAAAACGTAGCATTTGTTTTCTTAAAAGTAATTTTAATTTCTTTGGCTAGTAAGTTCAACTCCTTAAGACGAATCCCAAGAAGTTCTGACTGCTGCTTGGACAACCTTAAATCACGTACTAAATTATTTAACTAACTTCACTGAGCTGCCTCATTGATGATGCGTTATTATGTCCATTATCTCCCAAAACAATATATTGCCAATATAAAGGCTCAGTTGGCACTGGCAAGTCTGCATTGTGAGAAACAGGTCTTGGCAGAAGGCAAACTATTGTATTCTATCTTGCGCTTTACCTTTTTGGAATAACATTCAGTCTTTGTCATGCAGAAATAGCAAACGGCAACATGATTTAACCTTTTAAAGGACCATTCAACGACTCAACTATTACCGGTGGTTTAACGGTAGGTCTAAAGAAAATTCGGAGGTAAAGTAAATGGTAACAACCTAACAACAGACCCATTCATTAATGATCAACAATCATCGCAAAATAAAAATGTATTCCTGAACGCAAACATACCAACTACACTCTCTTGTACACAAGTGATGGAATAGAAAAATCCATTTAAAATTGTATTTATTATTTAGCAACTGCATCTTATACTTTTATAACGCTCTTAAATTTTATACTTATCATTTATATGCTGATGATATTCAATTTTGCTTTGCTATTTCATGTATATAGGTTTCGTAACAAGTGAAAACAAGATAAATTATGAATGAATGTCTTTTTATCATTGGTTTAATAAAAAAATCCACTTATTCGAAAAAGATATTGTTTACCTATAAAAATATTACAGTTGAAGGAACACAAAAATAGGAAACAATCAATTAGAATTAGATGTTCTCGATAAAAGTAAGCATTTTGGCTTAATTGTTGAAGTATAGCTGCTATTCAAAAATCATGCTGCATACATAATGGAAACAAATATAGTGCATTCTAATCAATTTATGATTACAATAATTATCTTGGAAGATATGTGACATACTGATATAGTGTCTATATTGAAGTAACGACTTTTGCGTAAAAGTTTGGGCGTGACGCCCAAAAATTTTTCGTTTGCAGCGCATTTGCTTCCGGCGGCCTTTTGCCTCACCTGACGGTAAAGCCACGAGCCGCCACTGTATCTTATCAGCAAAACAGTTGAGCACTGAATAATAAAATATCGATTTTCTCACTTATTTTAAATTGCCTGGTATGATTTCTGTCGCATTTTTGGATTCTGGAAGGTGTATAGATAATTTGTATAAGTCATCCTTTGCGGCATTTTAGTCGTTTTTGAAATATTTCAAATTAAAAATTATTTTGCAATAATATACGTTACACGTAACTATTCAGGTTACAAACGCAGTAGCTGTTAGCTCGTTTAATTTTCTTTGTAGATAAGTCAAAGTTAATAAATACTTTAGTCACCTTGATAATGTCGGTTTTTGTAGAGATGAGTTACTCTGTTAAACAATAAAGTTAATTTTTATTAGTTATTAATATTTGGAAGCAACAACAAGTGATTATAAAAAATATATAATTGATTATAACACAAACAGTCAAATACCAAATAAGTAAATATTCAAAAAGAAGTTTCAACATTTATTATACATTCGTCTCTATCTTTGTAGGATCTTTATAATACTTTCAGTTTCATTTTCGTTCAGAATATAATTACTCACATTCACACATCCTTTAAATTTCTTCAATATTTTCATTTTGATTGCTGTATACGACATCTTTCAAATTACGTGAAAATATCGAATTTATGAATAACTTCACGGAAAAAGTAGAAATTATAGATATTTTCGATGAAAATCTGAAACTATAAATAAGTTAAAAAAACCAGCGCCTATGTTTTCATATCTCAACGATATTAGAGTAGTAATTGTCATTTTAAGATATAATTCTCAGGTACTTTTATAAAAAATAGTATGTCACGTATAACGATTGCAAGGAAATGACAATTGAAAAATATAATGAGAATTGCTTGTAGTTCCCAGGTGAAAACCATTGTCACATTCTGTTTAAATAATACGTTATATGTTAGACAAAAGACGTTTTTATGGTTTTTCAATTTGTCTCTAAGGTTAAGTTCTGTATGTGTATTGTTTTAAAAATTAAGTCAATTTTGAAAATGAAGAAAAAAGTCATTGTTACTTATCTATTGGAACCGTGAAAGCATTTAATTGGATGTAGCTTTTGCGATAATGATACACACTACCGTAACATTAATTGTATTCATACTTTTAGTGCATTTTATATTGTGTGAATATATTGGGTTCGCAATAGCCATCAACTTCGATTTAATCAACAGGAAATTCATTTAGAGAGTTACTACCCAACTAACCCAACCTAATCTGTATCTTGGTGTATATTCCTGGCAGCGATCAATGTTGTGTTAGATATTTCATAGTGCCGTCACAAATTCAACTAAACATTAAAAACATTCTATGCTTTTATAGTGCCCATTTCGGCAGGGTATTCTCTAATGAAATATAAAATTTAAACCCTTCTTTATGCCCTGCCTCGAGTAGGTCTTATTTTAATATCAAAATACTATAAACTCTGGAAACGGGGACGATAGTAATTCATACGGATCTAAAGCTAAACCCTTAAGGCCCTTATATCTGAAGGAATATTATTCAGAGCTATATAACCCACGAATATATGTTTGTGGTATTAAAGGCGTCATAAAACTGGCCATAACTGGACCTTTAGCGTTTTTATTTCAATTCAGGAACATAAAAACATAATATTATTTCTTCTCTTTGAAAAGAAAATAATCTTCTCCCGCGCGGTTTTTGGATACTTATCTTAGATAGCTATTTTGATGTGATACAATGTTTTTCAAAATGCTTTATAAACGTACTACAACTCCAATTTCATTCTCAAGAAAATGGGATTCCTTATAGACATATCAATTTTTTTACACGCAGCTCCGTTCTCTAGAATAATAATGGTCCAGGGTAAGGATTCCTGAATTCATAGCTAATTCAGGTCTGAAAGAACTACCGAACAAAATATATCACTTATCATAACTATCAATGAACCATTAATGCTGAATTTAGGTCTCCTGCAAGTTTCCTCACCAAAGACTGCCTTGCATGTAACTTTCGTTAGATAGTTTCAAATCATTTGTCCGAGAAAAGCGTCCTACTTTAGTTTTCTCTCTAGCATGCCCCTCGTTCATCTTTAGTATTTTATTTTCAAATGTGTTCCGCAGAGTTCCATTTTAATATCGTTATTCTTTCAGTGATGTCACTTAGCCCATGCTTGGCATGCTGTTACTCAAAGACAGACTAATATGGCCTTCTCTATTGAGCATATTGAGGCATTTTGAATTTTAATAACTGGTAAGCGTTAATGTTTCCGCTCCGCAAGTTAGAGATAGAGTGGGATGATACCTTTGTGTTAAGGCCTAAGGGACTGTCAAACTTGAATACATCCATCAAATTTGTGAAAGCTCTATAATTCAGTTCTATTTTAGGAGAGTTCTCAAATATGATGCCGTTTTCGTATACCCAAGCAGTAAGGGTTGGTAAAGATAGGTAGATATAGGTCGTCGATCCGGATTAACAATTGTTTGACATTGAACAAATGTTCCAAAAGTTGTCTAGCTGGAACGTTGCACTCTGTACGTTAAAACGAAGTCGTTAATGTAAAATTTAAACATATTGATGTGATTCAACATCATGTCATTTTTAAAGCCAGCTGATTGTTGGCATTACATGTAATTTATTTCCGAAGTGTATTACGTAAATGCTATTATGGTGACAGCCACTTCCGGATATGGTTTAAATGGTTTAATTACGAGGCATTCTTAACCATGTCGTCTAAATCATCATGGGTTTAGATATTATTTTTCTAAAATGATAGAATGCGCGGCAGAGCAACATCAGCGCAGCGGAGCTAGACCAGTTCAATAATTTTGTTGAGCGGTCAGCTGGTGGTTTGGTGGTATGATATTGTGCAATGTGCAAGAGGTAACAAAAGTTTTGCAATTGGATTCACATTTATTTATTTAAAGAATGCAACTGCGCAATGAACTTTTATAGTTTAAGGTTAGAAATAAACGTTTTAAATAGAGTTTTTTTTGCATGCAACAAGTTAAAAACACTCCTCTTCTGAAATGGAGTGTGATAAAAGCCGGGAAAATATGATAAATCAAGATTATCTTCAAAATGCTTAATTATTTGTAATGAGTTCTATATTGCAATAATGCCTTCTTGTAGTTTATATTTTTAAAAGTAAATGTAAGTGAATAATATTCCTTACTTATAGATTTTAAAATCCGAGTTTTGATGTAACGCAGTTAGGAATATGTAAATATATTTCCTTATATTTTTAAACGCAGCTTAAATATGTCGATTCTTTGTAATTTGTGCTAGTCAGAATGAAAATAAAGAATTAGCAATATTTTAGGAAATTTTGATTTTATTTTTTGTTACAGGGATATCCAACGTTCTAATTATTTTATTTTTAGAGATGGGAAAAATTATATCTTATCAATAATAATAATAATATCTGTAGGATATTGATAACACACGAGGTAATTTTATGACAATCGAAAGTACGTTGCCTGGTAACAGCCAGACGCTGAGGCTTTTTTCAATGCCAGAAGGATATGCGGTTAGAATTTTTTTTTATAACATAATAAAATAACTCGCGACACAACCAAACAATTATTTATTTATTAAAAGTACAGCCAGTGGCGTAGCTAGAAATGTCGGCGCCGGGGGGCAAACCTATCCACTGGCGCCTAAAACAAACCCATATTTTGTGTCATACACAAAGTAATCAAAAAATAATATATTAAATGTATATCTTCGAAGTGAAACTTCTTTAGCGAGGGTAAAGTCAGAAAAAATGAAACGCTTATCAGAGCGAGAATTATACCCCCCAAACCACTCCGGATACCCAGAAATCTTCGAAAAAATGTCAAAAAAATTAAAAAAACAAAATTCTTCGGAAAGTTAATAAAAGTATTACAAAACGAAATAAGAAAAAAATAATAAAAAAGGGTAGAGAAACGTGGTTTTCGGCGAAAAAAAGATGAAGGAGTTCAGCTACGAGGTCGGGGATGGTAAATGTAAAAAAAAAACAAAAATCTGTAAACTTAATTAAATATCAGAGAGTTTTTTTTCGATTTTTGATCGACGGAAACTGACCAATTATTTGATAAAAATTAATTTTTTGGGCAAAAATTAATTTTCTATGCTTAGTATTGCTGGGCTATTTAGCCTTGTCTGGCTAATGGTACTTCTTAAATAGGTTTTTATTACCTCAAGTTTCGAAAACGACCTTTCAGCGGAAGCTGACGGAAGAAATTGTTAAAAACAACAAGAGAAAAAAGGAAAATATGAGACAGTGGTTTGATTTTTACAAAAAAATTAATCAATCACCTCAATAACTGTATTTATATTTTTTAAACTCGTTTTAAATGCAGAGCGGAAATTTAATATTTCCCCTGCAAAATTTTCAGTTAAATCAATATAGTATTGCGCTTGTAGCATTGTGGCTTGCTTGTGAAGCTCACAATCACTTAGAGACACTAAATTGGAAGGTTCAAAAAAATTAAATTTAGACACTATATTTTCAAAACTTTAGATTTTTTTTTAATTGCAAAGAAGTTATCTAGATTTATCTAGAATACTGATAAAGGTAATTTTTTTTTAAATTCTTCTTCTGATAAATTTACATCGTTACTAATTTCATCGAAAAAAATTTTTGTACTTTAATGCATTTTACTGTAAAAGCTGTTTCTACTCCCCGAGTTTTTGAAAGAGCTAAAGCTCGGATTTAATTTCTTCATAATTTTCGGAGCTCGCAGAACTTCAAATAAGTATTCTTAAATAAAGTAGATGCCTCGGCAATAATAGTTATTTTACTTTGAAGTGACTTGCCGTCAAACGATTTAAGGCAGTCAAGTCAATCATATGTACGTAACTCTGAAAACACGTACTTTTTTACGACCGAGATTATCGGAATTTTTGTCTCCGCGCCAGGATATACCTTTTTCATTCCACGTAGAATAAACAATAAATACTATGCATCGCAAGCATTTCTAGCAGGTTTAAATATTCTGCTGATAAACCGGTCAATGATAATCTTCTAGTCATTATAGTACTTGCCTTGTAATAATTTGCGTTCCATATAGTCTTTGTAAGTTTCTATGCTCTTTTGATTCTGCCGTGCTTCACCAACCCTGTATTCCTTGATTCCCAACTGTCGCGTCGGCCATAGATAAGTTGGTTTGCAAGGCGGCTTAGACCGGTATCGGTGAATAGGCACAGGTCGTTGCTATAGTAATGTAACATAAAGCTGTCAGTGGACACTGTCAACAATAATTATTTTTTTTTAATTGCGTCTCCGATTGCGTTTTAATTCCGTATTGATAAGCAGTTATTGAGTAAGTTCGATTAAGTTAATAACCAATTTGTTCCCAAATTAGTGATTTTTAAAAATGCAGTGCACAAATTGAGTGCTAAATACAAATTTTAGTTTAATAATTCTTGAGTTGCAGACGCTTGCTTTGTTGTTTGTTTGTATCAATGTTACTATGGTAAAACTTTTACCTCCGCCGGCGGAAAAGTGAAAAGTAAAGCTCCGGCGGAGGAAAAATTTAACTTCACGGCCGCCTACACAGTCGAGTAATGACGGATTTACTGACGTTTGAAGAAAATAGATATTTACATTGTCTCTTCCATGGTTCATAGAGCTGTTAGGTTGCTGTTGAGCGAGACACCCAGCAGTCCGATTGATGAGGATGAAGGAATGGACGATCCTGCCATAATGATAACAACTTCGGCACCACCAAGGGCAAACGAATAGTGAAACAGCTATTTTCACCTTCAAAACTCACTTATCAAACGCATCCGATATAGATCTGACTTATAGATAGTCTCTCCTTTGTTACTATTTTGCGTTCACAGCAATGTACTTGTGACTGTTGGTGCTATTTTTTCCTTAATTAGCGCTTTAATAGATTGAAAATTCGCATTATCAAAACGTGACATTTTGAAATTTACTTGGAACATGAAGCTGTCTTGGTGTCATAGTGATTGAAAACATCCCTGAATGTGGTTATCAGTGAAATGTGGAAATGATTGGGTGATTTATGTCAAGTGAAGTAAAAAATAACAAAATTTAAATGGCTGTTAGAACCTATAAACATTTTCAGCAAAATAATCGAGCATCGAAAAAATATATATTATAAAACATCGATTTTCTCGCTTATCTCAAATTGGAAGGTATGATTTTTATCGCATTTCTGTAGTCCAGAATTTGTATATATATTCTGTATAACCTACTCTATGCGGTTTATAGTCGTTTTTGAAATATTTAAAATTAAAAACTATTTCGCATAAATATACTTATTGTTTAAGTTTCTTAATAAATGTGTCAAAACTAATAAATACTTTAGTTGTAGTGAATTAATATATATTTTTTTATAGAATCAAACAATAAATGTTAATTTTTTTGTAGCTGTTAATATTTCGAAACAACAATATATATTCTGTAACAAATGGATCATATCATAATCAACCAAATAGACAATGGATATCAAAAGAAATATTCAATATATTTCAGTCTCATTTTCATTCAGATTGCTTATTTCATTATTCACATTCCTTTAAGGTTTGTCAGTATCTTTATTTAGATTCGTGTATACGACATCTTTCAGATGACACCAAAAGAAATGTATCTAAAGGTGTGAGGTCTGGGCTATTGGAAGGCCAAAGTAAATTCATATCTACCGATGATTTCCTTATACTGATGGTTTAAGAAATTGCGAACTTAAAGTGATAATTCGTTTAGAATATGTTCCACTTAATTTTCAAAAAAAATTAGATAGCCCTCTCCAGTTACTGCTCCGCGAAAACACAGTGGTCCTAGAATTTTATTTTGTAATATCTCAAACCAAAGGCATGATTTACGCCCCCTGAAAAGGAATCTCTTTGATGGCAAAGGGATTTTCATTCGACCAAACATGAACATATCGTCTATAAACATTCCTGCAGTTGAGAAAGTTGCTTCGTCTGTCCAAACGATGGCGATGGTATGAAAAAAATTAGGACCTTGCCGCATTCTTTCATTAATATTTATGATAAAAGTATATTTGCTTTCTTTTTGATTGACATTAAGCTTTTCAGCTAGCATAATTGTATATACCCAATAGTTAATAGTTATTTATAATGCAAGTGATGAAAGTAATTTTTAAGGCACGCATGTGCAACTTTGCATTGGTGCCTCACAACACTTTTAACACAAATACCATAAAATATTCATAAACAACATTAAAAAGCAGTAACACGTTAAAAATCAATTTTTTTTATCATTTGAAGGTAGATATTTTTAAATAGCATCGTATATAAAATTATCGAATTTGACGCCTCTTAATAAAACCAAAGAATATTATATATCGTAGTAGAATATTCTTTGATAAAACGTAACAATCATTGTTGACTTAGTTCTTTACGGGAAATTATATAAGAGATAATTAAAGATATTTAAATAAATTTATATTAATCTGCAATATAAATGGTATTTTAACGAAAAATAAATAGAAGAAAATTTATTTGAATCAATTATTATCTAATCTATCCTCCAACGAATCCAAGATAATAATATAAATAGAAGTGTGCGCTGTGAAGCTGAAGTAGTGCGCTTGGCACACGTCTCCTTACTAAACAAAACTATTCAAAACTAACCCAAGCTAACCAAAAATAATTTATTCGTTTCGATCAGCAGGTCATAAATATAGATGAGGAATAGAGTTGGTGAAAGTATTGCGCCCTGAGGCACGCCCGCGTTGATGGTGAATGTGTCCGAGATGTGTCCATCGACTGCAACGTGTAGGGATCGGTTCTTAAGGAAACTGGCCAGCCAGCTGCAGAGAGAGGCGGGCAGTCCCAAGGACGACAGTTTGTTGAGCAGTCCGTCATGCCAAACTCTGTCGAATGCATTTGAAATATCCAACGCAATCTCTCGAGACTCTCCGTAGTTTTCAATTGCTCGACTCCATATATGAGTGACATAGGCCAAAATATCTCCTGACGATCTCTCTTTGCAAAAGCCGTATTGATTATCGCTGATTATTCTGTTGTTCTCAAGGTATTTGAGTAGTTGCTGATTGACTACACGTTCCATGACTTTGGAGATTATAGTTGGGGGAGTCTTTCTTTGTGGATCTAAGGTAGAATTTGATTCAAACATTCAGGGAAGAATCTTCGCTCTTCCTTTAGCCGTTTTCGACATTGAGCCATCATATTTGGTCAGTGGTGGGATTGACGTCTTTAAGAAACCTTGATTGAGAGTTTTGGCAAGTGACCAATAGGATCTTGATCCGTTTGGACGGTTGAGAAGCTTGTTCTGGATCTGCTCGATGTGTCCCTCCTTGCTCTCGTTAATGGTTCGCTTACACTGGTTTCTAGTTGTGATAAATATATTTCGATCTCGGCGCCATTTGCGCTAGGTGTTATTTTTAGCATTCACCGCTCTTGAGCAGTTTTTCCCAAACCATGGTTTACTGTTTGAGATACGTTTCATAGAAAATGGGATGAAAGCTTCCATGCCAGCCATGATACGTTGAGTTATCTCATCAGCCGATTCAGAGGTGTTTTGATTCCTGAAGTAGACATCTTTCCGAGGAAAATAAAGATAAAACTTGCGCAGATCACGCTGTTTTGCAGATTTGTATTGCTAAACCTTTCGGGGTCCCTGTGTTTGAAGTTCACATGCTACGGAGATAAGATTGTGGTCTGATAATCCCAACGGAGGTTGGTCAGTTACGGTGTAGAGGTCAGGATGTTTGCTTTTTTTTTTATCGTAGTGGCACTCACACTAAAGGGAGATCCTATGGGCTCGACGAGCGGTATCTGCGAAGATGTTAATTAACACGGTTCTTGAAAAGTTGTAGGTTGTAATTAGGGGGAAACAGATGCCCTGGGAGTGAGTTCCATAGTG
Source organism: Pissodes strobi (assembly GCA_016904865.1). Lineage (NCBI taxonomy): Eukaryota > Metazoa > Arthropoda > Insecta > Coleoptera > Curculionidae > Pissodes > Pissodes strobi. Next base: position 58,613 of record MU182801.1, on the reverse strand, counting down.
ATGCAGTGCGCCAGACAACGGAGTTCTTGTAAAGCGATATTCTAGTTGTGTTCAGTTGTACCACAAACCGGTGCGCACCAGCCTTGACTGTGTGACAAGGGGCGAGATGAGGCGGGCTAAATCCTGGGAACATCTACCGTGAAAGTATCTGTAAAACAGGGACATCTCGGCCACATGTCTGCGGTGTTCCAGACTATCCAGATTCCGGGTCAAATCCGGGTCGCTGACAAGATACACAGCTCTCTTCTGAATAACCATGGAATCCAGCAGCTTTATGCGCTTTGGTGCGGCGCCCCAGATATGTGAGCAATATTCTAAGCACGGTCTTATTTGCGCTTTGTAGATCAAGAACAATTGCTGATGCGGTGTATATAGTTTTTTGTTGCGAAATAGCGCACCAAGCTTCTGGGAGGCTGATTTTGCGATGTTAGCAACGTAGTCAGGCCAGGACATATTGCTGTTGACCGACACACCCAGCAGTCCGATTGGCGAGGATGAAGGAATGGTCGATCCTGCCATACTAATGTCAGGGCCCGCCGTATTGGCCCTATTGGTAAACGTGACTGCTTGGGTTTTGCTGCATTGAACTGGACCAAATTCCTGTCGCCCCAAGTTTGAACTTTCTCCAGGTCTTGATTAATTGCTGTAATCTGCTCCTGCATGTCTGCAGTGATAAGTCTCAGTCGCTGGTAAAGGTTTTTCTGATCTAAATTGGGAGACAAGGGTACTGTTATCCGCAAAACTGTAAACAGGCTTACTTGTTTCGGTCTGCAGGTCATTAATATAGATGAGGAATAGAGTTGGTGAAAATATTGCGCCCTGAGGCATACACGTTAATAGTGAATGTGCCTGAGATGCGTCCATCAACTGCAACGTACAGAGATCGGTTCTTAAGGAAACTGGCAAGCCAGCTGCAGAGAGAAGCTGGCAGTCCGAAGGACGGCAGTTTGTTGAGCAGTCAGTCATGCCAGACCCTGTCGAATGCCTTCGAAATATCCAACGCAATCGCTCGAGACTCTCCGTAGTTCTTAATTGCCCCACTCCGTGTATGAGTGACATAGGCAAATATATCTCCTGTCGATCTCTCTTTGCGAAAGCCGTATTGATTATCACAGATTATTCTGTTGTTCTCGAGGTACTTGAGTAGTTGCTGATTGACTACACGTTACATGACTTTGGAGATTATTGGAAGCAATTAGTTGTTAAAAATGGATCCAGGAGACTAGCAAAGTCTTTTTGGCGCTCACTGATCCTGATAGGTTCGGCAACTAGCGGAGTAAGTCCGTGATTTATAGCAAAAGTCTCGGCGTCTCGTCCTTCGTCGTCGTTTTTGTTGGAGTGTTTCAACCAGTCGATGTTATGTACAGGGTGTCTGGTTGTAAATGTAACCCACTTTAACTTTTTTATTTGCCCTCGTATAAAAAAATGTTAAATACAAAAGTTATAAGGAATTTCATACAGTTTTCTGAGGTGTTACTAGAAAAACAATTGAACATCGAAATTCTAATGTACAGATGAAATTAAGGTTTTTTTTAATAGGACACCCGGTATATTCTTCTGTATATCGATAGAGCTCTTTAAGGCGAGTTCAGTAATATAAAGTTTCTTGGGTCTAGCTCTAATAGTTACCACGTAAATTGCAAGAATGTCGGGTATCTGATTGTTACTGAACCCCTCTCCTAAATTATTTATTTGGTGAGCTAGAAAAAAGTTCTTCCTTCAGAAGCTTTTCGGGTGTTCCATTGCTTTTCTAGTAACACCGCAGAAAAGTTTCTGAAGGAACCTATAACTTTTGTATGCAACATTTTTTCTACCTCACCAAATAAAGAATTTAGGAGAGGGGTTCAGTAATAATCAGATACCCGACATTCTTGCAATTTACGTGGTAACTATTATAGCTAGACCCAACAAACCTTATATTACTGAACTCATCTTAAAGAACTCTACCGATGTCCGGAAGAATATACAGGGCGTCCCGTTTAAAAAAAACGTTAACGTAATTTGCACAGTAGAATTTCGATGTTAAGTTGTTTTTCTAGTAACACCGCAGAAAACTATATGAAGATCCTTACAACTTCTGTATTTAACATTTTTTTTATACGACAGTAAATAAAAAAGTTAAAGGGGGTTACATTTATAACCGGACACCCTGTACGTTGAATTCTCCTACTGTGACAATTTCTGCCGTTGGACAGTTTGATTGCCAAGATTTGAGAAAAGCCGTTTATATTGCTGTTCGCTAGGTGATCTATACAAGCAACAAATGAATTGGGTTGGTCGATCGCTGCTTAATTTGATCCACATGACATCGATGTCCTTAGGTTCGCATGCTTCTTCTCGTTGACTACATAAATCGTCTCGTACAAAAACAGCCAATCCAGAGTTATGTCGACATCGGGAGAAAACATCGAATCCGGGTGTATTCAAGTGAACATGTGTAGTGCTTGATTTCACTTTTGTTTCTGATAGAGCTATAATATGAGGCTTATTTGATATTAGGTGCTGGTGGACACAGTTTATATTCGTGTTGATGCCTCTTATGTTGCAGAAGTCCAATCGCAGTTTATTTTTTTTTATCTTGGAGGCGTTCAGGCCTGTGGTTCCTCCAGGCCGGCCTCCACCCGGAGATCCGAATTGGAGGCTATTTTACCTCTGGGGTATTTTGTGAGGCGCCATATTTCTTCTTTTCCACCCTGTGAACCGGATCGCAAAGGCACGGTGGCGAAACATGAACCAAAGTTCATTTCACGCCACTTAAACCAATGCGGTATTGTTTCACCGGGCGAGGACCACATCTAACACTAACGAGTGCATTCCGAACAACGGTGTCCTATGTGGCCTTCGGTCAAAGCCTTATTATTATTATTTGATTAATTGTGTTGACCGCTTCTTCATAGTCCACAAACACTAAGACAATTGGCTGGTTGTATTCGGCACAATACTCTATCAGTCTTTTTATGATTAGCAGATAGTTTTTAGTTCCAAAGCCTCATGTAAACGGATCTTTCCCGAATGTTAAGTGAAAATACAATTTAGCTATTTTAATACATGTGGACAGTTAGTATAATTTAGTGTGATACTAGTCGATTTGGTTTACAGTTTGCAGAAGCAACGACAATGATGATCACAACTTTCTTATACAGAAATGGTGTTATTTCAGTGTCTTTCCTACCAGTTTTAGTGGCATTCTTACCTTTGTAACAGTTATTTCACGTGACTCCGAACTTCGACTTAAAACTTTAGTACAAAGTGGGCAAATTTGGATATTTTTATAGGCAAACTTAAAACCCGCAACTTGTACAAAAAATCTGACCTCCCTTTCTCGAGCTCCTTTTTGGAGAAATATATGAATGTGTAAACAGATCATGGCGCGTTTGCAGTCTATACGGCGATTTTAAAATTTTACCAAATTTCAATACGGTGTGTGTATAGTTTTATTATTACTTAAGATATCAAAAGACGAAAAACACTTTCTGCACTTTTTTACTCAAAATATATTGGCGCCCTTGTTTTTCTATTTTCGATTACCAGAAATGAGATACGACCCAATATTCTGTTTTTTAAATGGAAGACCCTGTATATTTTAGCTTAGTAGTTTGCATTTATTTTCTACTTTAAAATGATCATATCATATTATGGTTGATATTTCTTATTATTGTAAGTCCTCAAACTTTACAACACTTTGCTTTAAATTTAATAAATTGGATAGTGCCATATTTTATCTTGGTAGGCGTATGTCATTTGAATCAAAGTTTTCCGTCTGACATTTATGTGCTTTTCATACTAGCAGCTAAACCTCAAAACAAATGATCCCGAGTCGAAGTCAATCTCAACTTCACGCATGGCGCTTCGCTCGCTCCAGGGCGCAATCAACAACAAAACTAATCAAAACTAACCCAAATTTACAAAAAGAAACAAACATAACCTTAAAAAAATAAAATATATCTGCGACCTACGGGAATCGAACGCACAACGCCATATCGGAAACCCAGAATCATGCCACTAGACCACGAGGCTACTTGGAAGCATTTGGCTAGACCGTATAGACTATAGACAAAGGTAAATAACGAAGCTCGTTCGGGCCAGCTCGGGATCATTTGTTTTATGTGGGGTTTAGCTACTATTGCTTTTATTAGCTTGAGTTGTCAAAATTATGCTATTTTGAATCTTAAAATGTAAAAAATGTCGATATGATCTTAGACTGCTAAAATATCTCGATGACGTCTTGAAACTTCAGAATCATCTTCAATTTAACGGCTTGAGATTGAAGGGTTTGCAACCGCCATGCCATTCCAATTACATTATACCAGACTCCTCCGCATCTTTAATGTTGTAATTTTTAGATCTTGGTTTGGTAAATGTTCCATGATTTGTGATATACTTTTTTAGACTCACAAAATGAGTAATGAGTAATTACAAAATCGTTTATACTAAAATGAATTAGAGTATATTAAGCGATGAGCATTTAATGATGGTTATTAAGACACGAGCATGAGAGTTACGACACAAGCCGTAGGCGAGTGTTGCCAAAAGTGAGAGAATCTTAATAGGCATTAATGTGAGTCGCATACGCTATTTTTGCTACGACTCGTCATAATAACGAAATATAATCATTATTTTTCAGTGTACTAAAAAACTTGTCTATAATCTGTCAAAATTGACAAATTTTAAATCTGTAATGATCATGGCTGTCTTTGAGAATATCACTGTGATGTTGAATTTTGATTGGTTATAACCCAGTTTAGTAATGGCACGTCAGTATCGTAATGAGTTTCATTATGATACTGGTAGTAAATGTCTGATAAAACAATTAGGTATAGGAGTAGAAAAAATCTTTACTCTATAGCCCTTATAAAAATACAGTAAATAACACGTTTTCTTTAAAATCTCTTTTCACATGAAACAAATATTTAATTAGTATTCTCATTTGCCTTAATTCTGTTACAAATGAAGAAATGTTGCGCTCTGAAATACGTGACGTTTTAAAAGAAGATATGCCTTGTCACATAAATAGCATTTTTTTAACGGCGATGTTATGCGGGTATGCAATCGATACGGTGCATTCGTTTAGTAGTTTCAAACGGTATGTCGTCTTAATTGCTAAATTAGGAATTCATTAACATCTTACATTTGTTGTTGTTTTTTTATTGTCACTTGAAGTATTTATCTTTATGTGTTTGCAGTGGCATAAACAAAACAGTTGCAAAATACCCCATCTAATGGTGTGAGCCATCAGTTTAGCTTTTAAGATGTTTGTGATATAAACTATTTCTGTGTTACGTTCAGGGAATGTATAACTAAATACGATCTTATTTGGTGATAAAAAAAATCTCTATGGAGGTAATAGCTTAAGCAATATGTTAACCAATGCTACGAACGGACAATTTTTGCAAGTCATGATTTTTTTAAATAGTAAGGCGTTAAATATATCAGCGGTCTCTATGTAATGAGCTACAAACGTTTTGCGTTTAACTAAGCTTAAACTAATTTAACCAAAGTTTTTTAAGAGCACTTTTATATAATTTAATATGGTTGGCTAGATACAACTCAAGTAACCCTGATTGATCATAAATGTACTATTTATTAAAGATACTCTTAAAAAAATATCAATAGGTAATTCTTACAAGTACAGATATCTTAAGTTTACTTAAATAAATCTTAATAATATTCTTATCTTATCATTGTTTTAGCTGAACAAGACCATATTGATAATGCACATTTTGAAAATCTAGGAGTCCATCATCAATCCGATGTGAACAGCCAAGAATAAAGTATTAACATATTTCCTTTCTCAAGATATATTTTTTAATGCTTATGCAGCAATATAGTATATCTTCTAACGTGAATCTAATTTAATTTCTTGTTTTCTCTTTTTGTTATTGCAGTTAACGCGATAGTGCAATGATAGGATGCAAATTTGTACTAATGCAACATACTTAACCATGTGAATTCCTAATACGCATTATGGCGACAAAAACATTAAGTGGAATCATTTTACAGAAGAAAATAAATGTGTAGTTTGTAAAGCAATCAGTTGATAGATTTTCGGCTTGAATAATCTTTAAGCGACTAGATATTAATAATAATTTTTTAAGTAGCGACCTAAGCAAACCTTTTTATTTATGCAGAAATACATCTCAATTTTCACAAAAAGGCGTTTATTTTCGTCATGGCCCGATGCGTATGAATCTTTTTCATGGGATTAAATTTAAGTCACTTCGGCAGAAGGTAACATCGTGCACGACAAAGTATGCGATATACAGGGTGTCTCTAAAAGCTCTGTACAAAATATTACCACGTATTTCTGAGGTGAAAATAAACTGATTTAAACAAACTTACTTTGTCCGAAATTGCTCCATTTCCGAGACAGGGTGGTAAAGTTAAAATATTATAATAATTTTTTTAACGTATTACGTTAAAAATTGGTAGACGGGGGTTTCTGGAGATGCAAAATCCGAATATGGTCACCTTTCACCTATGACCGTTGGAGGGCGTTTCACTTTTCACTTCTCATAGTTTGAAATAGCCAAAACTTTTTCTCAGTGTAAAACTCTTCTTGTTAAGGAAGTAATATCCTGAACATTTTAGGGTAAAAATGTACTTTGTTAAAATCCGCTATAGTAAGTGGTTTTCGAAATATTCTGGTTTTTATTGTTTGATGTCGCACCGGAATATTTAAATGGTTTTGAATAATGGCTGTTATGTTTGAGGATGAAATTTGGTCAGTGAATTAGCAGTGCAAAATAGATTTTTTTTTAGATAATCTTCTGGAGTGTACGTTAATGTCCTAACATTGTCACATACCAGAAACCTGGTGTTTTTTACCTGTTTATTGAATCGCTTTAGGCGCAATTCACACAGAACGGGTGCGTGGTGGTGGCGTGGGACTGGCATGGTACGAGCATTTGCCACCCGCATATTAGCCAATTATGCAATACGGATAGAGGTGACGTGTGGTTACTCCCGCCACCGCCACGCCACTTCGACGCTACGTGAAGCCTAGACGAGTGACACATGCCATACGACCGACAGTGTGAATTTCAGTGTTTTTCCTTCTTTTTTAGCATAAAATGCGTGACGATTTCCAATTTAATATAGAGTCTTAGCATTATTAACAGATTCTCTTTTAGAGTGACAGGTTCCTTTCAATTCGTAGATTTATTTTCAAAGTCAACGCTTACTAAACTTAATATTCTATAGAATTCGGTAGAAACTTTGAAAATGTTTAGGGAAGCTGTAAAGCTCCCGCGTAACGTTGAACGAACCACAACTTTGTCCTTTATCTAAGCTTTTTTTATCTAGTCAGTATCTCCTCTCCCTTTGCACGTTAGCTAAATTCACAAGGTCCAACATAGCATGGTCAACTATTCAAGAACCGTGTCAATCAACAGCTTCACACACACACCGCTCGTCGAGCGCCATAGAATCTCCCTTTAGTGTGTGTGCCACTGCCATAAAAAAAGGGTATGAACATGGAACGTGAGGACCCTGAAACCAAGCTGGAAAAGCACAATGTAATTAAATAAATGAAAATATGAATATAAAAATCATGGTTGACAGTGAGATGAGATGGTCAAAAACAGGACAATGTCATAGATGGTCATCAAATCTATTACTCGGGAACAGACACAAATGAACATCAATTTGGAGTAGGAATTATTATCGCAAACACATTCAAAAGTAGGTTACAAATTTTGCACCTATATCAGAAAGAGTAATATTACTAGAAATTAACCAAGTCCGGTACCAACAAATATCATTCAAATGTATGCCCCCCACAGCAGATAAAAGCGAAGAAGAAATGGAAAACTTTTTTGACGAGGTATTAAACTCATATAAAAAACTTCCCAAATATTACATGACAATAATAATGGGTGAATTTAATGCGAAAATAGGCAAAGAACGAGTAAGAGAATGCATTACGAACGGATACGGAGTGGGTGAAAGAAATGAACGATTAAATGCATTTGCGGCTGAAGAATAACTGGTAGTACTCAGTACATTCTATACACTACCACCACGAATGTTGTATACATGGAACCGCCAATGGATTCCCCTGACCACATATTTAGAAATCAAATCGGGTATATATTAGTAAACAAGAGATATCGAAATTCCTTTGTTTCAATCAAAGCCTGCCTACCCTGGGGCTGACATAACGTCGGACCATAATCCACTAGTAGACGCAGTAAAAATAAAATCAAGAAGAAAGTAAATAATAACAACAAATATGATATGAGAATCTAAACCCAAATATTGCAACACAAGTGAAAGAAGACCTGACAGAACAAATGCAAACAGAGTATACCACTGAGGAAATAGACCTTGAGATAAGAATATGGAAAACCATAGTAGAAACGACTAGTGAGAAATATTTAAAACCAGACAAAAATATAAAAAGAAAGCAATGGATGATGAACGAGATCCTACAGATGATAGAAGATGACGTCTCCTGTCAGACAAATAAAAATACACATGAATATTTACAAGCTCACAAACAAATACAAAAGAAGATAAAATATGCTAAAACCGGAAGATAGAGGAATACTGTAAAGAAATAGAAGTATTACAGAAAATCTAATAGCTTTAATGTACATAAGAACTTAAAGAAGCAGCCGGTATCTTTAAATATAGAACGACCAACAGAATAGTGGGCACTACCGAGAATGTTATTATAGAGAAACAAAAAGATTTGGAAAAACTACATTAGAGAACTCTTTGATGACATGCGACCACATATGCCACATATTAAGAACACATCAGGTTCCCCTATTACTAACGACGAGGTCCAGGTAGCAATTAGACAGATGAAAGAAGGAAAGGCCACAGAACCCGATAACTTCCATTCGGAGTTTTTAAAACTCCTTAACGACAATGGCATTAACCAATTTATACATATATTTAATCGCATCTACAAAAGAGGCGACCCGGAGTTGACCCGGAATCTGGATAGTCTGGAACACCACAGACATGTGGCCGAGATGTCCATGTTTTACAGATACTTTTACGGCAGATTTTGCCCGAGCCATTCCGCCCCTGGCAACGCCTGTGAAACAGTCATGACAGACGGCAAGAGCTCACCAGTTCGTCGTACAACTGGTAACACCTAGAACATCGCTTTACAAGAACTCCTTTGTTTGGCGCACTGCATCACTGTGGAACTCATTCCCAGGACATATGTTTCCCCCTAATTACAACCTACAACTATTCAAGAACCGTGTCAATCAAGATCTTCGCACACACACCATTCGTCGAGCGCTATAGGATCTCCCTTTCACTGCCATAAAAAAGGTAACATCCTGCATGAATGGTTGAAATCAGAATTTATAACATTACCAAAAAAACCAGCAGCAAAGACATGCGAAGACTTTAGAACGATTAGTCTCATGAGCCACTTACTAAAGATATTCTAGAAAATCGACCATAGAAAGATTTACAGAGTTTGTGAAGAACAGATGTCAGAGACCCAGTTTGGATTTCGTGACGCAATGGGAACAAGAAAGGTGCTCTTTAGTATTTAAGTACTATTCCAAAGATGCCGAGATGTGAATTGTGACGTTTACGCTTGTTTCATTGATTACCGTAAAACTTTTGATAGGGTTCAATACAACAAACTCATAGAGATATTAAAAGAGGTGGGGAATGGCGATAGAGACCTAAGGATAATTACACATCTATATTGAAACCAAACTGCCTACACAAACATAGACGAAGACAAATCCGAAGAAATAGGTATATTACGAGGAGTGAAGCAAGGATGCATTCTATCACCAATACTGTTCAACGATTATTCTGAATACACATTTAATAAAGTCCTTGATAACATACAGGAACACTTGTAAATGGAAAAATTCTTAACAACTCACGGTATGCCGACGATAGCGTCAATATCGCAGATAACTTATAAGCCCTACAACAAAATATGAAAAGAGTGATAGGAATTAGTCAGAACTACGGGCTTGCTATAAATCTAAATAAAACCAAATATATGGTGATAAGTAAAAATAATATCCCATATGAAGATCTGGTAATAAATAATAACCAACACATTAAGCGGGTTAGGAAATGCACATACTTGGGAACAATATTATTTAAATGACCAATGTGATCACTTACAAGAAATTAGATGTCGCATCGACAACGAAAAAACTGTTTATATTAAAATGGCATCCATTTTCAAAGTAGATCCCTCACTATCATGACTAACATAAGACTCTTCCGTTGTTATGTCTTCTCCGTCTTGCTCTACGGACTGACCGAAGCCACCATTAAAAAACTGACAGCATTTGAAAGGTGACTGTAGCGCAGAGTCTTGAGAATTTCTTGGGTAGACCGTGTGACTAACGAAGAGATTCTTCGTAGAATGAAGAAAACCAAAAAAATAATAACCACCTAAATAACTCGTAACTTAGGGGCCACATAATTAGTAACGAGAAGAGATATGGTTTATTACAAAAAAAATATTAGAAGGCAAAATCCCAGGCAAAGGAGGTCCAAGCCGCAGAAATATTTCTTAGTTGAAAAACCTCAGAACATGGTTCTCCTCAGCAACTACTGCACTTTTTAAAGCAGCAATAAATACAATCAGAATAGCCAGAATGATCGCCAACATACGGGCCGAATAGGCACCGAAAGAAGAAGAAGCCATCAAGAGCGACAAGTTTATCGAATATATGTTTTGGAGTTAGTACATAAAGGATACCGCACGGATAACATGGTATTACGGACCCCGGTAGATTTTGTTCATTTTATAATAATTTGTAGGTCTAATCCCTATAATAAACACAGTAAAATTAAATAGGGATCGTATGACTGTGATATAAAGTATAGGGTGTCACAGATCAGAAGTCCGGTCATTGGTGAATAGCACACTCGCGCATTTTTTTAATACCTCAATATGTTTTTAGTAGGTACATTTAAATAATTTTGGTGTCATTTGAGAGGCAATTCATAGCTCCGCAAGGGCAAGTTAAAAAATAGTGCACAGGATGACCAAGTTTTTTTTCTTATAAAATTAATATTGTTTAGAAAAATGATTAATATGTAACATTATTTCTGTATAGCTTACCTATATGGGTCCATCGAGAAAATCCTGGTGCCATCTTTCAATTGTTAATCAAGATCCCTGTATGCGAAAGGTATAACTATTACTTACGGGGTGACAAACTTTAACAAAGGTTATTTACCCAAACTGTTCATGATGGTTTGAATGTAAGTTAAAAATGAAATAATTATTGTAATAATATTTTAATTAACTCCTTCACATTTTACAAAAACTTTGATAAATAAACCAATAAACACTAACGCACTCTTTGAAACATCTGGAACAAAAGAAAATTCACATTAGAAAAAATCTATTTCATTGAAAGTTTTTTGCCGATAACCATACTTTCTAGTTAATGCGAATGAAAAAGGTACCTAATATGAGCAATAGGGTACCGACTTGGTAACAAAAACGTAAAAAATCAGTAAGCAGATACTTACCTATCTACAATATTAAAGGGACACCTCTATTTCCAGCATCAGCTATTTCTTCGAGGATTTTGTTTTGTGGATAGTGAACGTTATTGTGCCGATGTCTTGCATACCCCAAAAACCATATAACGCTCGCAATATGACAACATGTTCCTACTGTCCTGGCTCCTGAACGGCATGTACAATAGTATCCCGGAATATTTTGTTCCTCATTATATTCTACTGCCAACTGATACTTAACTGCATTACGGTAACGCGAGGTAATTCTTATTTAAACGCATATCTAATTCAATATGTAAGTCTCCATTGAATTTAGGATCTGACAATCGGGCGTATACTCAATGGCAATGGTTTTCATGATACATAGAACTAGGTACCAGGTATCAGGCCTAAATAACATCGTAATGATAAATAGGATCTGGCTATTGGGCGTATGCCCAGAAAATGGACTTACGCTACTCTGCATTATCAATAGTGGCTTATCATATGAATCTAGACGACGGACGATTGTAGTATCCATGGTACTCTATGTAATCACAAGCGCTAGAAACCTTAGAAACATTTCATTAAATTTGATATGGTTGAAAGAAACCACCGACAAAGTGAAGGGGATTCGGCCCACAGTTTCATTCCATGTTTTATCTTCCTACCTTTTTTGTTGTTTTTAGTATTTCTAGAGGTTTTGATTCATAATACAGTTATAAATACAACTGGTCTGGTTTATTTAATTTCTTTATTAAGGGGACGATACTGGCGCATGTTTCCAAATTATTTCAACATCATCTCACAAAGGGGCGTATGTCCATTTGGTACCTTTTTTCTATGGTTCCTACAATATTTGTAATAATATATATAATATTTAGTATATAATATATCAGTAATATATCAGCCTAAAAGTATATGACAATTATACTACTTTAATAAAAAAAAATGGAAACTACTTAGATATTATCCTTACAAAGTTGCAGCGGTTGATTTATTACGACTTATCTTTAAATCACTCTCATGTAAATTCATCAAATTACGCCTTACGCCTCTTCGTCAGATCAACGACGATATGATGGTGCCATTTTAATTTGAAATGTTCCAAAAGTCAAATCTCTAAGATAAACGAGAGTGAGTAGTGAAAAATTAGGTATTTGTTCAAGCTCCATTCCTTGCCAATTAGCACGGCGTCTAAAAATGCCTTCATTATTAACTCTAAGCTGTGTAGCATTTGGTTGATGGGCCATTTGTAACATTTGTTGTGCTAGTTCTGGGGTAGCATTTTCAAGATGGATAGTTCGATGATACCTATTAATAAGTGCACAGGCTACCCTTAAAAACTGATTTAAGCATGGGATAAGTGAAGTCGGAAATGCGTCTCTAAAAAACTTGTTAATACTTTTAATATGTCCATTTCTCGATTCTACGATGTATCTAGATTTTGTAACCAATCTAGATTTGTTGGCTTCTTCTGCGGCTAGTTGGGCTCTATGTCCAAGATGTGCGGACATTTCCGTTTGAATGCCAATATCCCTTAAAAAGTTTTGAGCGTCTCTATAGATAAAAATATCTCCTTCAGCAAACCAGTTTCTAAGTTCAGCAAGTTCTTGGTTGTACACGTGTAAAAGCGTAGCAGCGTCATTGTTGCGACTATCTGCAAAATATGGGCCATGTACTGCCAAGATATATCCATCCGGTGCACATACAATTGTCGGCTTTAAAAGTTGGTACTGTTTCTTTACTGAAAACGACTGACGAAGTACCTGGAAATTATGACTTTTGTGGATTTTTATATAAGTTCCGTCTATAATAGCGATGGCCTTTTGAATGTCAGGGTTTTCGTTATACAAGATATTGGAAAAATTGCTTACATGATTACTAATGTATTCGTTTCTATTTATGTGTCTATAACCTAAATTAAGTGGTGAAATATTAGTATCAAGGCACAATAACGCTTTAGCAATGGTGGAACTGACTAATTGGCGAGAAGCATAGTTGAACATGACCCTTAAGAAATCGTCAGAAAGTCCCTGTCGCATTTTGCACAAAAAACATATAAGATCTTTCTTAGAAACTGTTCTCTGACAACCATAAAGGAATACTGGATGACATAACTGAAAAAAGTCACGAAATTGAACTTTGGAAGTTAAAGGTTTTAATTCATCGTCTAATAAAGATTGAGAACTAACATCACTAAGATATCCCAAGAAAATAGTCAATTCGTTTCCTTGCAAATTGTAAGGTCTTCGTATTCCACGTAAGTCATTTAATAGAGGTTGGAATAACATTCCTCTTGAATCAAGGTATTCACCACATACTCGTATGTAAACATTTGCCCTCAGGCTTGAAGATGGTCTTCGAATTCCTTCTAGATTATTATTAACGCATACAAAGCAACATCTAGCACTATTTTTAAAAAGGACCTTAATAATTGTAGGATCTGCATCATTCTAGTATACTCTAATCTCCTCCAACACGCTCATGTTGCAATTATGATAAAGCCTTGTATTATCATTTACCTCCTGTTCTGGATACTGCAGATTATTCCGGCGACGTTTAGGAATTTCAATATCTTGATCTGCATTTAGAGCTACTAACGGATTTCTTCGAAAATGATCATGGCAAATATAACAACGAAGTCGAAAGGCCATACTGGTGTTAGCATAAAAAGTCAGACACTATTGTAGCTTACTGCTTGTTGAAATAACTGCCGTTTTTGATTGACAACGTAACTATAGAAACAAATCCATGGATAACTAGATTTTAATAACATAGTGGGTATAGTTTTCTAGGACCCTTAATGAAAGAAAATGTACTTGTACAGTGCTTCGACAAGGTCACCCACAAGCTTGATAAAAAAGAAATAAGGGGAAGTTTGTGTTAGTCACCCTGTACCTTTCGTATACAGGGATCTAGAATAGCAGTTGAAAGATGACACAAGGACTTTTTTGGTGGACCCATATAGGTAAGCTATACAGAAAATATGTTACATATTAAATATTTTTCTAAAAAAACTTGGTCACCCTGTGCACTATTTTTTAACTTGCCCTTGCAGAACTATGAATTGTCTCTCAAATAACCAAAATTATTTAAATGTACTAAAAATATATTGAGGTATTAAAAAAAAAATGCGCGAGTGTGCTATTTCACCAATGACCGGACTTATGATCTTTGACACCCTCTACTTTCTATCACAGACATACGATCCCTTTTTAATTTTACTATGTTTATTATAATGATAAGACCTACAAAATATTATAAAATGAACAAAATCTAACGGGGTCCATAATACCATGTTATCCGTGCGGTATCCTTTCGACAGATTGAGCCCGTAGTTAAAAAATGTGAAATTGAAATTCCTGTAACAAACCACGCTATTGAGGTCGCGATTTTAGAGCATGTTGTTCATTAAGTACCAGAACGTCGGCGATAGTACCGGGTGTTCAGCGAAACACAGAGAAAAATTGATTGTTTGGGATTGCATTTGTCGTAACCATCTGATTTCTGGAATTAATAGAGCATTAATAGAGGTAATTGAGAATAGCGATCAGTACCTGGACACTTATTTGATATTCCAGCAAGATGATGGGTTACCGTACTGTGGACTGGCTGGTCAGTATGTAGATTAAACGTTTCCATAACAATGGATTGAGGGGTCTCCACATTCTCCTGACTTAGATGTATTAGATTTTGTTTATGGGGCCACTTAAGAAATAGAAAACCTACAACGGCGGATTATTGATGAGTATCGTCAAATTACACTATAAATGCTTCAAAATATGCGCTAGCGATATTAACGCTTTAGGTATCATTCTTCCTTAAATCAAATATCGACGTGTCCGAGCGTTTTTTCTCAAGTAAATTTGGTTGCCCAAAACTGGTAGTGCCTCGTTTTCGATGGCCCCACCCTGTATGTCTGGAATTATTTACTGAACAAATATTCCCTCCTCTAAAATATGTAGTAGGTAAAATTCAACTAAAAATTTTATTGAAAATTATGCACTAAACGAACACAGAACTCATTAACTGAAAAATGTTTCTATCTTTAATTTAAAAGATGAAAGTGCGTTCTAACTGAAAGGAAATGAGAGCGGCCACCACAAAAGCTAGGAATCACTTTAGATATTAAAATCACATTTCAAACATCGTGTAAAATAGAAAACGCTCTTTTCGGAAATGGAAAAATCAGGAAAATATGACTTGATAAAATACGCCTTTTAAAATGTATGTTACTTCAATCTTGGGTAGTTTCAATCAGGAAATGGAAATCCCTTTAAAATAAAATTGAGCGTTTGAAAACATATTTTTCTAGGAAAATGGAGTTTCCTACTCTTTTTAGTAGAAGAGTCAGAGATTATCCGCAATCGGAAAAAATTAAATTCTTTGAAAATGACATCGATTTTCCATCACATCTTATAGGATTTTCTTATACCACACTCATCTAGCTAGTTTCTATTTTCTCTTCAATGCTTATTAACACTAGATTTTTAAATCATTTCGAGGCTACAGACAAGCAGGGCGGATTTATCGTGAGAGGGAGTTCAATTAACTTCTTAAAATAACTAAATATTGGACTGGATAGAGGAATTTGCTTGATAGTCAACATTTTTGCAACCCATTGTGGTTTTTTCCACTCAAAAATATATATATTTCTCCATTTTGAGATTAATTGAAAGGTATACAGTGCCCGCGGAAAAGTTTGCACCATATGCAAAACCTTTTTATGCATATTTTTTTTTTTGAAATCGGTTTTTGGCATTATATTTCACATGATTAAAAACCGAAAAAAAAAACACCTACAATTTTTCAGTCGAGGCCTGCCTCACACCTGTCAAATGTCATTTGAAAGTTTCAAACAGAGAAACGTTAAACTTTTATAAAAAATACGAAAACAGTTTATAAGAAAATAGGTATTGTTCCAAGTGACATGTAGAGTCTAATTTGAAATTTTCTCTTTAAAAAATTAATTTTTATTTTTTTTTGAATATCTACTAAAAATAATATTATTAGGATTCTTTTCATGTGCATTCCTTTAAGATAATTACTTTGAATCTGACTAATAGTATTTTAAAATTAAATAATCCAATGAAGAGCTTTCACACAACAAGAGACATTCTATTTCTGACACTTGGTTCTCAATAAGCTGCTGGGTATCGTTGCTTAGGAGCTACAAATATCTTGGGAAATTTGAATTTTCGTCGTAAAATAGTGGCCCTAGAATTCTTGATTGCAAGGCTTACCGATTTTCTTCCTTGCGTTTTCATCATCATTAAAAAATTGTAACCTTCTGGTATAGTCTCTTTCTTCCAATATTTGAACTCCTAAATATTTATAAGGATTCTATCTTTTAAACAGTTTGGGATAGTTGTTGTTCTTTTACAATCCAAGTTCAGAGTTGCCTGTCGGATGGGAGTTTCAGAAGATTCTTCAAAGTAGAGTAAGATGTCAAGAAGTTGATTTTTATTGTCAAAATATGATATGATGGGCTTTTATTTCTCGATAAATAACATTTTAGCATATCGGCTCATTCTTCTGGTGTATGCATTGAATAACTTTAGTATATTAACATAAGTAAAGCAATATAACAATAAAATAGCAATAACAGACAAAACTTAAAAGCCGTATAGCATTTTTGGAATAGATAACCTTACACAAAGTCATCTTTATTTCTAATGCTAAATAAGATAAAATTATAAAAACAGGAGGTTCCCATTTAAAAAAAGTACTTTTAACGTTTTTTTTTAATGTTGTAATGTTAGTTTTTGATCACCCTGTAAAGTAGATCCCTTCTACAAGAAAACCAACTCCAATTAATTAATAAAGGCTTTCAATAGAAGAAATTGAGAGTTACCTTTAGACTTGAAATTATAATTTTTGACATAAAATTCAAAATACTATGTCAAAAACGGTTAGGGGAGGGAGAGCAGGAGTAGGGTAATTGAGATACTACGGAGAGTCTCGAGCGATTGCGTTGGATAATTCGAAAGCATTCGACAGAGTTTGGCATCACGGATTGCTCAACAAATTGCCGTCCTTCGGACTGCCAGCCTCTCTCTCCAGGTGGCTTGCCAGTTTCCTTAAGAACCGATCTCTGCACGTTGCAGTTGATGGACATATCTCAGACACATTCACCACTAACGCGGGCGTGCATCAGGGCGCAATACTTTCCCCAACTCTGTTCCTCATATCTATATTAATGACCTGCTGACCGAAACGAATAATCCTGTTTACAGTTTTGCAGATCACATCAGTACCCTTGTCTCTCAATTTACATCAGAGAAACCTTAACCAGCGACTGAGACTTATCACCGCAGACAGGAGGCAGATTATAGCGATTAATCAAGACCTGGAGAAAGTTCAAACTTGGGGCGACAGAAATTTGGCCCAGTTCAATGCAGCAAAGCAGCCACGTTTACTAAGTGAACCAATACGGCGGGCCCTGACATCATTATGGCAAGCCTTCATCCTGACCAATCGGACTACTGGGTGTCTCGGTCGACAGCAATACGTCCTGGAATGACCACGTTGCTATAACATCGTAAAATCAGCCTCCCAGAAGTTGGTGCGCTATTTCGCAACAAAAAACTGTATACACCGCAGCAGTTGTTCTTGCTCTACAAAGCACAAATAAGACCGTGCTTAGAGTATTGCTCACCAAAGCACACCCTAAAGCTACTGGATTCCATTCAGAAGAGACCTGTGCGTCTCGTCGGCGACCCGGAGTTGACCCGGAATCTGGATAGTCTGGAGCACCACTGACGTGTGGCCCAGATGTCCCTTTTTTACTGATACTTTCACGGCAAATGTTCCCAGGATTTGGCCCGCCTCATCCCGCCCCTGGCAACGCCTGTCAGAGAGACGGCAAGAGCACACCAGTTCGTCGTACAACTGGAAACACCTAGAACATCACTTTATAAGAACTCCTTTGTCTGACACACTGCATCACTGTGGAAATCACTCCCAGGACATCTGTTTCCCCCTAATTACCACCTACAATTATTCAAGAACCATGTCAATCAAGATCTTCGCACACACACCGCTCGTCGAGCGCCATAGGATCTCCCTTTAGTGTGTGTGTCACTGCCATAAAAAAAACTTAGGCATATGAAAGATATCTAAAATATTTCGAGGAATTCGAAAATGCGTTAATATATAGGGCATTCTATTTAAAATAAGGAATTTGACACTTGTTCACGAAAGTAAGAACGTCGTGTATATATACAAAAATATAATATTTTAAAAAATTAAGTGAACCCAAACAACTTGTGCTACACTTTTTTTGGTATACCCCGTAGATTCTGAGATAAAGTGTAATCCCATAATAAACGGGCCATCCTGTATAATATAAAGCCAGACATACTACATTTCACAAACAATACTGAGAGGATCAGAGATACTTTTATTTAGAACAACTTGCTAATATCGATTAGGCCAAAAGAGACACGAATACTTCCAAGGTATTCATACCAAAGAAAATATTAATGTAAGATTGATATTAGGATTTTCTCATTCACAATATCAAAAGCTTTTGTGTAGTCTGGAAAAATTTAAACACGTGCCGAATACTGAAAAATACCGTCTGCTAATTCTGTTATAATTCATAACCTTACCGGACATCCAAATTTTTAGAGAGAAGTATAAATATATGTTATTTTTTTATTTTTAATCTGCAAATGGAATTCAAAAACCATACTATCTGTTGCCTTATTCGAATAACCTAGCATGCTAGCATCGTTGCCACTAATGATTTCAACTTTGGCAGACAGCATATATTATAAAAAAATAGTGTTGCCACTAGTAAGCTGAAAGTATATAGGGTCTTCGTGAGTCTTATTCAATTCTCCAAGATTCCCCCATTCGTTGAAAAATACTAATGTTAATACGTTTGTATGTTTAGGTCACTATGCCAAAAAATAAGGGACGCATGAGAAAACTTTTAAAAATCTATGTAAAAATGAGGCTAAAGGAATTTACAATAAGAATACTCAGATGAAAATCATCATTTCTTATATTGCAAAAGAAAGTTTCGTTGAAGAGGCAACAAAGCTTTCATGAAGTAAATATATTGTATCATCCAGCGCTTTGATTTATAGCCCAGACATTCAACAGCCTGAAAAAAGATCACCTTTTTATATATTCATAGATTACGATAGAACGGGATTTTTAACATCACTTCGCGACTGAACATTCATGACAATGATAGAGTGAGGTGTCACATGTCTGCGAATATTTAAATGTTAAGGTATTGTGTAGTTTGAGGGAGTTCGAGGATAAAGGGATGTTTTTTAAGCATTACGGGGCGTAAAGTCGATGAATAAAACATATGCGTTTCGTTTTCCGTTGAATTTTTACTTTACGGGTGTATACGTATGCATATTGTATTTTCTAAATCAGTCTGCCAATCTAGTACCTAACTGTCAGGGGGACTTTACTTCAAAGTTATTTTTGGAGTAATACAAATTATGACTTAACCATATCTGCAACTCGTTATTCATACCTCGTACGTAGGATATCGATGCACAATAGCCAATTAGATACAATTTTATTTGTCTTAACTAGTTACATAAAGTAAGACTTTCCACAACTCCCGTCGATTATAAAAGCGTCACTTTATATACTAAAAACATAAAAAAATATTTTCCCACCATAGTACTGTAAATTACAGTTTTTCGCACGATTTTTCATGATGAAAGTAGTAGGTACTTTTCATCATAGTATGCGGAAATAATTATTTTCTTAACAAATGCTAAAAGTGATAATTTTCCGCACGCAAAAACAGATTCAAGTGCGGAAAAGGCATTGGACGAAAAACTACATCTTTCCGGTGTTTTCTCCCTGCAAAAGTCATGATTGCAGTATATTGTATTCGTTGCTTGGCAACATAACATACAATAACTGTACGAGAATTGGCAATAACTGCAGGGGAATATAACATTTCCGTCCTATTCAAACGCCTTATTTGTCAGATCTGATGTCTATCAAAAGTAACATTTAGCTGTAGTTTCCGTAGTTGCGCAATAAACTTCAAGCTCGCTCGATTGAAAACTTGATATTATGTTGAGTTTAATTTTAAAACACCGTTTTTATTTATAGGAATATTTGACTCTATTTTCATAAGTACGTATTCGAATTAGTTCCGATCGGATAAAAAATAGCATGTGCAATTCGTAGGAAAAGCACATTCCTAGAATGTTTTGCTTTTCCTACTAGTTACACAATATACTATTTATTCTACGAGCATTAGAAAACAACAAAAAAATTAAATTATTATTTTTTTAAGAATTTTTAATAAAACCCGAAAGAACTACAACAACAATACTACAAATTCATGAAAAAATAGAGGTTTCACAGTGTTTATAGTTTCCTGCAGACATGGAAACGGAGAAAAATTTGTATTAGGCAGGTGTCAAAATAAACATGTAAACCTCTTCTTACCTAACATATAATCTGTAACACGATTAGGTAAATGTTTAACAACGGGTCTATATGCCAGGTTCACTCAGTGGTTTTAATTTTATTTAAAGGCGTGGGTCTTTGAGTTGACAGTTAGGAAAAGGCGCCACTAAATTTTGAACTAGGTATATATCAATCATTTTTGAGCATTGAAATCAAGGTAGTAAAATTTAGAAACATATCGTAGATAAGATTATTGTGAAATTTGAAAATATATTCTTTTGCTTTCCACTTTAGCCTACCAAAATAAACATCTGGATTGTAATTGAATTATTTATTTAAATATTAAATGCTTTCATAAACAGAATAAACACTCTAAAGACAATTAATTATATCTCAAATTTAGTTGAGTCTGTGATATCGCCCATAAACCAATGAGAAGATTCTCTAAAATGAATATCATCTAAATTATCAGACTATTAGAACAAATCAAAATAAGATATTAAGTTTTAATCTATGTTCTATTACATTAAGATTGCCCAATTCCTGTTTCGAAATAGTTCTAACTAAACCTTGAATCAATGAGGTTCATTTATATCATCTAGATTATCAGCCTATTAAATCAGATCAAAATAAGATATTAAGTTTTAATATGTGTTCTATTCAGTGATGTGAACTGGTAAATTACCGATAAATTACCGTGGTAATTTACTGTAATTTACCGTAAATTACCAAAAATTGATTACCGTAATTCACTGATAATTTACATAGAAAATGACTGGTTCTCGTGGTAAATAATTAACGTTATATACCGTAATTTACCGTCATTTACTGTATTTTGTTGTAACGTACAGGGTGATCCCCTATAATGTCGCCCCCCTTTAACTCTTTTATTTTAAGTGTCCCCAAAAAATGAAAAGTATAGTTATGTAGGTACTGAAAAATACTTTTTTTCTGCGTGTAAAAAACATTGGAAAAATGATCAGTATACAGGGAAAAACAAAAGGTATTTTTTTTTTCAATGGATCACTCTATATATGAATTTATTTTTCGATTCCCCGTAAAATTCTAAGCAAATTTTATGTATGATGTTATACCTGTAGAGATAGTAGTTTCACAGCTATAAACAGTTGTAAATCGGTACTTTGGCTAAGTTTCACGTTGGTAGCAAGAAGATCATTAGAGATGGAGTAAAATGAATTTCACATTCCTATCTTCCTTTTCAGGAACTGAAAGGAACTGGCAGGCGGTACCATGGGTACCAAATCTGGTACCTCGGTAGGTACCATCAGTTTGCACCATCAGATAGCTCTTGGAAAGTTAAGATAGGATTGTGAAATTCATTTTACTCCATTTTTAATGGCCTTCTTGCTACCAAGGTGAAAAGTAGCCATAGTATCGATTTTCAAGCGTTTATGCTGTGAAACTATACTGACTCTAGAGGTATAACATCATACATTATGCTAAGAATTTTAGGAGGAGATCCATTGAAAAAGATTAACTTTTTGTTTTTCCCTGTATACTGATCATTTTTCCAATATTTTTTATACGCAGAAAAAAAGTATTTTTCAGTACCTACATAACCATACTTTTCATTTTTTTTGGGACACTAAAAGAAAAAAGTTAAAAGGGGGCGACATTATAGGGGATCACCCTGTACCATGTTTTTTCAGCAATATGAACAATATGCGTTCGGGGATTTACTGCCGGCTGCCGGTTATTAGCAGAACCGGGGATTTACTGTCGGCTGTCATTCATTGCCATTCATTTTTGTTCTGTGTTGCTTTAGTTTTAAAATTAAATAATATTTAAGAAAAAAAAACAATGTTTTATTCACAAACAAATGAAACAATTCTTTGTCCTACACCGATACTTACACACACCGTACTTCATTTCCAAGTGGTAATTACATGATTATGACAAGTTATTTTTTTTACACATATACATGTACATGCTTTTTTGGAAAAATAGCAATTTTTATTTGTAAACTAGTTGGACGTTTCCAAAAGACAGTAATATACACAATTTACATAATGGAAATCGCTATTAGTTTACTTGCAGTTTACGGTAAACTGCGGTAATTTATTGTTATTTACCAAAAATATATTACGGTTATTTACCACAGTAATTTACGACACAAATTTATTACCACGGTAATTAATTTTGGTAATTAACACTCGTAAATTACCAGCGTAAATAACCAAAAATATAAATTACGGTAATTTTACATTACTGGTTCTATTACATTAAGATTATCTAATTCCTGTTTGGAAATAGTTCGAACTAAACCTTGAATCATTGAGGTTTTGACTAAACGCATTTAGTCAAAAAGTACCAAAAACACGCAGTATTTACTAAAGAAATACTAATCTAAATTAATCCCATGGCAGCGATAATCATTAGACCAATAAAGAGTTAATAAAGATATATCAAATCAATGAATTAATCTGTGAAGTAAATATATGTATATAGCAGGTAAATATCTACAGGGGAACACGAACTGAGCTCATTTCGGTGCCTGCCTATAGGCGAAAAGTCAAAGTTGCAAATTGCGGTTAAATAAAACAGTTCCTGCTATAAGGCTTACAGCTAATTACAATTACAGTAAAAGCATATTATTCAGGTAGTGTAATACACAAGTAAGACAGATAATCAGGATAGCTTTAGCGAGATATTTACTACTTAAGGTAATACTATATCGGTAATAAGGAAAGTAAATATTAAATAATCGAACAAAGATAATCAATGACTTATGCTCAGTTTCCTAAAATATGGATAACTTTATCCTTTAAATATTTCCTATGACGATTGTTAATACAATTGTAACCATAGTAATTATAGGCTTCATAACTTTATACACTAGATATCTGGTACTTCACAAATCGAGCATTAAAGCCATCGAACGGTAAGTTCAATAACCCAATTACGGTAGAATAAAAACAGTAATAATCACAATATAAAATAAGAGATAACCTACAGTCATGTAACGGTAAATTCAATGACTCTAATTATGGTAAATAGTAATAGGTACTAGATAAGATACTATATGACTATAGCAACTATAAATTCAACGAACAAAAACGATAAATAATTATGTGAGTTACTGTAAGGGTGTAGCATTAAGATAAATGTCCTAAAAACAAAAAGGATAAGTCAACTAATTACAGTCCTATTAGCTAGGTATTGGATATCCGAAACTAAGATGAGATAAGGAAGAAAATAAGTTTCAATTAATTAAGTTACGTTAAAAAAGGTTAGGGCATACTTGTATCTTGCAGACGTGGAATCCACCGGCGTTTCCTGCGAAGCTACTTTCCCATCATGTGGTCGTATCATCTCCACAAAAGGTCTCTATCTGGCGAAATGGAACCGGAGAACTTTGTAGGTTGGCATAAAGAAGGCCGCTGAAGGACGTTCAGCCGCAATGGAGGGATTCTGTCCCACGGAAGGTATTCTTTCCTTGAGAAGTTCCATAGTTATAGTATAAATACTTTTAACTATTCAATATAGTCACATTAACATGTAACAAACCAGGGCCATAGCCAGAAAGAATAATTAGGGTAGGCAGAGTAAACTTTTGGACAGGCTCACACACATAGTTTATTTTATTTAAAAATATACATCATCAAATCAAATCAGTTTATTTGTGTAATAAAATTTACATTCTTCCACACGTCAATTTCGGACTTGATCATTGAGTGGATCAAGCTAGTATCCCTTCTAAATACAATCTATTAATTCTAAATACACATCAATATTAAAATAAAATAAAATAAAGTAACTTAATACAAAAGTACCTTTGTATCAAGTTTAAAAGTTTAAAAGAAATACACATAAGGAATTATTAAAATAACAACTTTACAGTTTCAAATTTTACACACAACTTAAAAAGAAAAGAATTCCAACCTAACCTTCTACAGAAAACCTATTCTATTTCATTCCTATCCCATATTTATAAATCAAAAGATAAAAACTCATTTATACTGTAGAAAGCATTGGTAATAAGAATGTTTTTAATTACATTTTTAAGTTTGAAAAAGATTGTGATTTAATTGCATTTAGAACTTTATTAAAAAAAAACTGTGGACAGTAGTAATTGGTAGCCATTCTAGATTTACTCAATCTAAGGAACTATATTCTAAAATTATCTTCTGATCTCACTGGACAAATCGTTTGTCTTACTATACGTGTCATAATTCTGATCTTCATAGATATATTTGGATGGTATTGTCATTATTTTCAGTTCTATAAATTTATGCCTTACATCTTCTCTCTATCCCAACCCTCCTATCACGCGAACCGCAACGCGTTTGGAGTCTGAACACTTTTTCAGAATGGCATGAATGGCCCCAGGCTAGAATCGCATAACAAGAAACAGACTGGAATATTCGGTGGAAAGCCTGCAGACAAGTTTTAAGTGGTACAATAGATTTAAGATTTCTTAAGAAATCCTGGCCATTATCTAAATGTGTTTTAAAACTTAATCTGTGCTCTAACCATATTCCTAAAAATTTTATGTCAGCTTGATGATTCTCATTTATTCTTCTAAGTGTAAAGGTAGCTTTTAAGGATTTATTATCATTTAAATTAAGTTTGTTTACAGTAAACCAGTCTTGTAAGCTTTTTATATTTTCATCAAATACATTTTTTACATTTAAATAATCTGTGGCTTTGCATAAAATAATTGTGTCACCTGCATAGAGAATTAGATCTGCATTTGAAACTACTTTCTTTATATCGTTGACATATACGAGGAAAAGCAGGGGAGCCAGGGAGGATACCCTGGGGCACCCCATGCCTTAGGCTCCTAGGACTGGACAACTCCCCGTTTCTATAGGTCTGCTGACATCTATCAGACAAGTAACTTTCAATCAATCCTACGTTAGAGTCTCCCACATTATAGTGTGCAAGTTTCTGTAAAAGTATTTCAAGGGAAACACAATCGAAAGCTTCTGACAGGTCACAGAACATACCCTCCATGTACCGGGTGTTTCACTATAAATGAAACCCCCCTTTAACTTTTTCAATTGCCGTTTTAGAAAAAAACGTCAAATACAAAAATTAAAGGGTATGATGTCAAGTTTTTTGTGGCATAGCACAGTT
>MU182801.1:0-32257 GCA_016904865.1 Pissodes strobi | reverse complement strand
GTAAGTTCGATTAAATAATAACCAATTTGTTCCTAAATTAGTGATTTCTAGAAATGCAGTCGCAAATTGAGTGATAAAAAGAAATTGTGGTTTAATAAATCTTGAGTTGTTGACGCTTATATTTTGTTGTCTGTTTGTATTGTATCTATGTTGCTATGACAACACTTTTACCTCCGCTGGCGGAAAGTAAAGCTCCGGCGCAGGAAAAACGAAACTTCACGGCCGCCTGCACAGTCGAGTAATGACGGATTTACTGACGTTTGAAGAAAAAATATGTTTTTTTTTTTTTAATATCGAAAATTACGAATAAATTTAGGCAAAAAAGATAAACAAGACATGCGACGATTTCTTACAAATAGACTACAGTTACTGTAACAATAGACAGCATTTAATTAATTTAGAAACCATTTTTCAAACTTTAAGAATCCATAATTTAAAAATAGAGCCGAATAAATGTAATTATTTGACAGAAAATTTAATTTTCTTAGGTCACTTGTTAACACCTAATGGAATTAAACCAGACCCAAATAAGATAAAATCCATTAAAGACTTTCCTATGCCAAAAAACCAAACATATTATATTTTCCTCGCCTGTAAAATTATTAGTTTTACTTTTTCGCATGAATTACTTTGTGCTCGTACAAAAACTACTTTTCCGCATGATTTTACTTTTCGGCATGATTTTTCATTATTATAACAACTATCTGTAATAGTATATTTTATTACCTCTCGGAAAATTATGCTTTTACGCTCCGCACTGAAGCGTCGCAAGTACGGGAAAAGCTGCTTCTGAACTTGTAATGAACAATGTTTTTCATGATACCTCTCTGAATCAAAATATAAACAAAATTATTGTAATAATAAAATATATCCAAAATCTTTTATTTTTATCGCCTAAAGTGATATTTTTTTGGGAGTTTTATCCAAATCGGGCTCTGGATAATAGGTATGTGTTGAATTAAAATAAAAGCAAGCGTCAAACTTGCAACTTGAATAGTTTTATTTTTCTGGATCGGAGGGGCGGCTATTTGGTCCTTTAGGTGTATTATTTTAATATAATAATGGTAACATAAATAGCTATTTATGCAACAAGTGTGTAAAGTGACCCTTTTTTTATGAATGGGAATATTGATGCGACAATCCCATGAATAAAAAAAGGGTACTTTACACATAAGTAGCATAAGAAATTTTTTCTACTACCGAAAAATATATGAAAAAACAAAAATATTATTAAATTACTTTACGCACTAGTGCGTAAAATATATGATTTTACGCACTGCTCTAAATGTCAAAAATATGTCAGATTTACTATACGCACTAGTGTGGAAAATAACTTTTTTTACGCACTGCACATTAAAAAGGCCAATTTTACCAACCTTAGAGAGTGCGTAAAGTGAGTACTTTATGAACGGTAGTAGAAAAAACATTTATTGTCAAATACTAACTAATCCTCATGGCTTATTGGCTATGTGGTTCATTAGTACCTACTTCAATTGAAGATACAGGGTAATTTATATATAATATATAATATGGCAATTATTGACAAACGTTATCGTTTCTGAAATAGAACAATACTTTACCTACTTTGATCGACAACTTTTTCCTGATTTCACGTATGTATATAGTTTATCCCGCTTATTTCAAAGGGTTGAGTTAATAATTTACAAATAACGTAGGTTTAGATCAGTATTATTGTATTTTTAAATGGATTGTTAAACAGTTAGCATGGAAGAAAATGACGAAAATGATTCAAGAAATAAAATAAACAACTATAAAAACTATACAAGGTGTTAGAGCATTCGTATGCTGGAAACCGTAGATGATACCGAGAGCGGTTAAATCGGGGCTAAGTTGCGGAATTTAGTATTGAATAAAACTGAGTTCTGAAAAATTGGATATTTCTGTTTTGCGTAAATAATCGAGCACCATTTTATTCAACTTTAAATTATGCAACTTTGTCCCAAGTTGCTTACTTACTCCGTAGCTTCTACAACCCTGGGTGGGTCTTGGCTGACTTCACGATTTGTCTCCATTGTTGTCTATCCATCATACTGAGTTCCGGATTGTCGATGTTTAAAACCTGGAGATCCGCCCTCACGTTGTCCCTCCAGCGCAATCTCGGTCTTCCCAAAGGACGCACGCCGACTGGTGCTTACTTCCAAACCAATTTTATAACTCGGTCGTCTTCCTGCCTCTTAACATGACCGGCCCATCTCAGTCTGTCGGATTTGATCACCTTGCCGATATCGGGTCGACGATACTTTTCTTGTAGTTCCATGTTGGTTCTGGTTCGGTAAGGATTGGTCCATATATGCCCCTCAAGATTTATCTTTCCGCTATTCTTAGTCGGTTCTCATTTTGTTTTGTGTCCAAGTCTCACATGCATATGTCATAATGGGTCTGATTACGCTGTGGTAAATTTTTATCTTTGTATCCTGAGACATATTCTTAGATCTCATAATTTTTTGTAATGCAAACCAGCAGCGATTGCAACTCTGTATTTGGTATTGATTTCTTCAGGCATATTGTTGTTTGATGTTATCGTAGCCCTTAAATACTTAAATTGAAGGACCATCTCAAAGTTATATTGATCCATTGTAACGTTCTCTCCGACTCGATCTCTCTGTTCAGTCCTCATTGTTGCCATACACTTTGTTTTGGCTTCATTTATTCTCAGGCCAACCAACACCTTTTGCAGCACTTTCCAGTCTGAAAAAATCCTCTTTAATGTCAACGGCGAGGTCCCTGGTCTCTAAACAGTAGCGTTTTGGTTTTTACCTCTCGTACTATTTCTTTCAAGTGCTATATTGAATAACAGCGGGGATATGTAATCTCCCTATTTGAGTCCATTATTAATCAAAAAGAACGTCGAGATTAATTCTCCAATTCTTACCGCACTGGCTGATCCCTCAACACACGCCTTTGTGATGTTGATACGCTTCTTCGGTATTCAAAGTGCAGACATCGCATTCCATAGCTCGACTCTACAAATGCTGTCACAGGCCTGCCTGAAATCAATAAATAATCGGTGAAGAGTTTTGTTGAATTACCAGCATTTTTTATGAACTGTCGGGTTGTAAATATTTGATCTACCGTGGAGCGGTTGTTCCGAAAGCCACATTGATAGTCGCCTATTTGATTTTCAACATAGGGAGTCAACTTCTCTAGTAGGATAAGTGGCATAACTATATATCCCGTGTTGATAAAGGATATTCCGCGATAGTTTGTGCAAGACAGCTTATCTCCCTTCTTATGAATAGGGACTATAATGCTTTCTTTTCAGCTGGGCGGTATTATTTCGTCTCTTCATATCCTACATCAAGGTATGATACTGTGGCTGTAGGGCATGGCCTCCATTTTTGAGACCTTCCGAAGTGATTGTGTCGCCACCAGGTGCCTTTTTGTTCTTAAGCCAGGACATGGCTTTGGAGACATTAGAGATCGTTGGTTCTAGCAAGGGTTCTTCTGTGTGATAGATGCGTTCATTTATTTCTCCTCCACTTCCGCATTGAGCAGCTTATCAAAATAGTTTTTCTTCAAACGTCAGTAAATCCGTCTTTACTCGACTGTGTAGGCGGCCGTGAAGTTTCGTTTTTCCTCCGCCGGAGCTTTACTTTTCACTTTTCCGCCGGCGGAGGTAAAAGTGTTGTCATAGCAACACAGCAAATTTGTATTTATCACTCAATTTATGCACTGCATTTCTAAAAATCACTAATTTAGGAACAAATTGGTTAGTATTTAATCGAACTTACCCAATAACTGCTTATCAATACGGAATAAAAACGCAATCGGAGACGCAATTTTAAAGAAATAATTATTGTTGTTTTAAAGAAATAATTATTGTTGACAGTGTCCACTGACAGCTTTATGTCACATTACTATAGCAACAACCTGTGCCTATTCACCGACACCGGTCTAAGCTCCCTTGCGAACCCACTTATCTTTAATAATAATTATTATTATTACTATTAAAAAGAGATGTTTTTGCATTAATTTGTCGACATTTGAAGAAAAAACAGCATATTTTATTTGGAGGAAAAGTTACTTTTCATGGCTTGCTCTCTATTACAGCCTCACTCCGTTCGGCTGTTAAACACGAGCGCGCCATGAAAAGTATTACTTTTCCTCCATATAATAGTATATTATGATATAAGTGTATAAGAGGGCCTTTAAAGCACGCGCGACATATTTCAAAACACGATGCGCAGCGGAGTGTTTTGTAAGTCGCAAGGGCTTTAAAGGCGTTTATACACGTATATCATACGCTATTTTTTTATTACGAATGCATCATAATCTCAAAAAGGTTTTAAATATTAAACTTAAGGGATATATTGACGAATATATTAATCTGTCACATTTGACATGATCAAATCTTTCTATAGTAACCTTTAAAAAAGTAGGCGCATCATAAACATCATTTTAAGCATGCTGCAGCGTGCGATAATCGTTGATTATGATGCATGCGTAATAAAAAATAATATGCTATTCTTCACGTCTCGATTACTTCAGTTTCGTTGGTCACTAGATTTCCTGCATCGTCTGTCAGAATGCTGCATGTTCTAGGCTTGAAACCGCCTTTAACGTTTCTAACTTCCTGGAAGAAACACCGTGGTCTGTTGTTTGTGCTTTTTTACTTCCATCTGTACTAACATTCTATCTTCATGTTCCTTTTTCTTTCTTCTTAGGGTTTGTCTAGCTATCGTTCGTACTTGCTTATACACATCTTTGTCGTGCACGTCAGGTTCTTGTATCATTCGGTGTCTTGCCTCCCTTCATACTCTCCGTTTTTCTTCGCACTCCCCGTCGAACGTCGAACCAGCCTTTTGTCTTTTTGCGTTTTATTTGACCTATTATGTTTTGCGTGCTCTGGATTACTGCTTCCTTTATATTCTCCCACTTTTTATTTATATTTTCTTGATAGCCCGTAGCATCTAGTGCTAATTCTATACTGTTTCGGTTCCTATTCCTGATGTTATCATCTCTCAAGGCATTTCCATCCCATTTAGGAATTGTGTCCGCCTTTTTATTCTTTTGAGCGAAGATTTTACTCGGAGACTTCTAACATCATGTACGTTGCTACCGTACCTTGCATGTATCACAACATGGTCGATTTGATTTACTGTAGTACCATCGTTTGACATACACGTTTGCTTATGTATGTTTTTATGTTCGAACCTTGTTGACTTTTTTAGCCAATTGTTGGGCTAAAGGCAGTTTCTCTTCCAAGCTTTGCATTGAAATCTCAAATCTCCAAGGACAATTGTCATGTCTTGTCTGGGGATTGTGCCCAGAGTTCTCTCGAGTTGGTCGTAGAAGGCCTCTTTGGTAGGGTCCTCTTTCTCTTCTGGTGCATGTACGGATACTAGTGTGTAATTATACCATTTGCCCTTAAGTCGTAATACACATAGGCGGTCGTTTATTGGCTTGAATACCATGACAGCGTCCAGCAGCTCCCGACGAACAGCGAATCCAGTTCCAAAATCATGCTGGTTGTTTTGTTTACCGCTACAGAAAAGAGCGGATTTGCCAATTATCTGGATTCCTGTGTCCAGCCATTGTATTTCCTGAATCGCTGTATGTCCTTGTTAATGAGTTCCAGTTGTTCTATTTATTTTTGCGGTTGCTCCGGTTCTATTCCAACTTAAGACATTCAGGGTTCTAATTGGAAAATCCATTTTACATATCCGTGGTCGTCGTCGTATATCCATCCTATTCCGAGGCGATTCGATTGTGTTCATAACAGGTATGTTTTTTTATGAGATGGGGTTGGTAGCTAGCCCCATTCTTAACCCTCCTCTTTTATCCGGGCTTGGGACCGGCAGGAGCACCTCATGAGCTACGTCCTGGCAAAGTTAAACCATTTAAATAACTGTTGTTAGTATTTGCCATACTCTAGTTGTATTTCTTTTCTCTATCTGAAATATGGTTTTGCTGCCATTTCCAAAACATCACAGTGCGTAATTTGTCGGGTTAGTTTCAGTTAGTAGGCCAACAGAAACTATGACGTTTAGTTTTCTTTGATCAGCTCTAAATTTTATTTACTATCCAAAAATCAATAAATTATATGAAGTTAGGATATTGCGCTAATATGCGTAAAGTTTCCTAATAGTTTCTTAAACTCAGTTGACAAGTAGGCGAGTTAATTTTTTTGATGGACTATTATGTCGAGGCTGCTTTATCAGAGCTGTTTTTTCTTGGCCAATTTTATCGGAATTAACTATAAAATTTAATTAATCGGCTTTACTTAGGTGGAAATCCATTTTTAAATAAGGGCTTAGTGAGTGACTAATATACTTTTATGTCCACAATTTATAATAATATTTTAATATGTTTCGACAATATTATAGCTTCGTCAGAAACGAGAAATTGAAATAACATAGCCATAATAATAAACCAATATATATGCCCTCTGTGAAGAACAGGTTGTTCCTGCTTTGGTTAAGCTAGAACAAGATGATCCAAATTTAAATATCAGTCGTGCCATTCTTCACAGAGTCGTTTCCAGAATGGGTTTTAAATACCTCACAATAGCCAAAAAAATGAATGCTTATGAAAGCACAAAAAGTGTGGACATGAAGATTTAAGTAGGCACTTGCAGCAAATTCGGAAATATAGATCACAAAATAGATCTATATTTTACCTGAATGAAACATGGTTGAACAAACACTACCAGACTTACCTTCACTTAAAGGAAAAATGAATACAGTAATTCACACTGGATCTAAAGATGAATGAGTTCCAAACTACTGTTGTCTGCCAAGAATGTTCCCGATTCGATTAAATAACCATGAAGACACAAGTGCGAAACTTTATAAAAATTTGTTTAAAAATTTTCTTTGAAAAATTATCCCCAAAAATAGCTTGGCTATAATAGATAGCCTAAGTAATTACAGTCGTCTGCTATATAGAGCGCCAAATGAATCAAATACCAAAACTGAAATACTAGAATTAGAAAGGGACATTTATTTTGAATTTAGTTACAAAAATGGGCAACGTTTAAGAGTATTAAATGCATTCACTTATCATTAAAAATCAATAAGTACCTATATGATGGTTTGACGGAATAGATGGGTCTTTCACCACTTCATTTTATTTTTAACCCCATAGAGCATATGTAGCAACAAGTTAAATCAATGGTGAGAGCAGGAAATGTTTCCACTGCCTTAACTGCGAGTGTCATAAACAATATACCAGTAGAGAGTTGAAAAAAATCAGTAAAACATATTTTAGAAGTTTAAGGTTAGTAGGTATATTTATATTAAACACAAATTCATTAATTATGTATGATTTATAATTGTTGATATCGTAACATAAGTAGTATTCTCACTATGTGCATTAAAATTAAAGTTACTCTTTTTAAATCCGTCAACGATTTTCGCTCTTAAAATACCTGTTAGCCTGTTGTAAATAATAAATTTTATTATTGATGTCAAAAGGCAAGACGGTAGACTTTTAGACATATTTTAAAGAGTCAGATTTTAAGTTTGTTTATTTCAAGCGGCTGGAGGAAATTTAACTTCAGTCAGACA
Source organism: Pissodes strobi (assembly GCA_016904865.1). NCBI lineage: Eukaryota > Metazoa > Arthropoda > Insecta > Coleoptera > Curculionidae > Pissodes > Pissodes strobi. Next base: position 24,728 of record MU182801.1, on the reverse strand, counting down.
TGCTAATCCTATACAGGGTGCTACAAATTCGTTTGTATGGGTATCTCGAAAACCGTAAGAGATACGAGGTCGGTTAAATTGGGGCAAAGTTGCGCAATTTAAGAGTGATTGACATGCCGTCGAGAAATTTAGAAAATTCCGTCTACTTCCGTCTTATTTTTATTTTTTCCTGCCTTTGTTTGAAAAGATAAAGTAAAATTAATGTCACATTCTTATTGCCACTTTTTCTCCTCTACAAGCTGGCGGTATTAAATTTTAATTCCGGCGTTTCGCTTTCGGGCCTCCTTCATCGACTTAATTTTTTTAAATACGGACCTGGATTTTTTATCTAATTTTTAAAATGCCTTTGGTCTCCCAAAACCAACGATGTATCACACTTGTCCGATAGTGGTAACAAATATTGTCATAAGTGAAATCGGGTCAGAAAAGATCGCCCCATCTCTGTCTAACACATTATCTCTTATGGAAAAAATCTAGATTTGTCGATTTATTGATAAGTGCGATACATCGTTGGTTTTAGGAGACCAAAGGCTTTTTAAAAAGTAGATAAAAATTCCAGGTCCATATTTAAAAAAATGAAGTTGATGAAGGGGGCCCGAAAGCGAAACGTCGGATATAAAATTTGATAACGCCAGCTTGTAGAGGAGAAAAAGTGGCAATAAGAATGTGACATTTATTTTACTTTATTTCTTCAAACAAAGGCAGGAAAAAATAAAAACAAAATAGATGATTTTCGGTTTTTTACGGATATCTCCGGAAGTAGACGGAATTTTCTAAATTTCTCGACAGCATGTCAATCACCCTTAAATTGCCCAACTTTGCCCCAATTTAACCGACCTCGTATCTGTTACGGTTTTCGAGATACCCATACAAAGAAACGAATTTGTAGCACCCTGTATATACATTTTTACAAATTAATTTATAAACTCCTGCTATATTAAATTTTTTCAGAGTTATATGATTTTTTAATAATTGTTTACCTATTAAAGTATTAGTTTTGAATTGATATTTTGTATTATATTTATTAAAATAACTTGTCATTGGTTGTCCTTGATAGGTGATAATTATAGTTTGTTTTTTTTTGCAATTTGTTAGGATATATCATCTTAATAGTCTTTTTGTATAATATTTTATTAAAAAAACTTTCTGAGACGAATAACTATTATTGATGGCTATTTCTTTGATTAAATTTATATCTTATTGAAAGTTAATATTATTTTAGAAGTATGTATTTTAATCTGTATATCATTAAATAGCTAGTTTATGTTCAATTGGGTGACAATAAGATGGATTGTCAATAATTATTGTGTCCGAATGCGTAGGTTTACAAAAATTCAAAAATGTGTGTTGTTCGTTCTGGTTTTTAATTATTATATTGTAACGGCCTAACATGGCTTAGAAAATCATCAAAAACCCTACAAGTTTTGGTCGTACATTTTTTCGAGTTTACTTTATCCAATATGCTCATTTTTTAAAGTCTATATTTTCAATTATATATCCAAATATCCAACTTTATATGGATCTTTGACATACCTAATAAAGGGCTTTTACCCCCCTTCGCCCTGAAAAAATGTGTAATGTCGTCCATGAGTGGGGATGTAAAATGATAATTAGATTTTTCGCTGAGCTAATCTGAGGAGATCTTAGGCTGCCACTTTATCTTGCTATCTGGACTGATAAAGTTTCATGTGTCACTAAAAGTTAAAGGAACTTCGTGAAATCGCCAAGAATGACATTCGTTTGGAATGCTATTATGCTCTTGGACATTTATTACTATTCTTGATGCAATGGTGAACGTAGATTAATTTACCTATATAATAAGTATATTGTGCTGGGTTTCTGATAGGAGAATAATATCTATTACTTTAATTTAATGTAATACTTTTAAAGAACTCTACAACGTACATATGTACGTAACGTATTCAATGTATTATTCAGTTATTGACAGGAATTATATGGTATAATAATATGCAAAGATGAAAACATAAAGGAATGCGCCGGGGAAATACTAGAAATAGTAAGTATATTTATATACTTATATATTTATATAAGAGCAATGTACACTATTTTTCCTACGACCACCTAAAAAAATAATTAAATGACACAAAAAGCACCCTTTAGATTATTAAGGAAAAGGAAACGATTAATATAACATGCGTGTTGAAATCAACTTTTTCTATTTTGAGTTCAAAATGATTTCATTTCGACACGCAAAGGAGTAGTGCATGTCGAAAGGTACCTTGTTCCATGTCAAGGACCACTAACAAAAACTGCGGCATCGCTTTGAATGGCATTTCTACTAATAAAGACGTCAAAATGACCGTAAAAGCTGATCGGGACTAGAATAAATTAAGTTTTTCATTAAAAAAAAACCTGCAAAATAGAAAAAAAAAACATAAAATACACGTTTCAAAAGACATTTAGCGTACCCGCACGGTACGCAAGCGGGTCGTTTCCTAACTGCCTGCTCGTGAGAAAAAGTGTGGTCTTTTAAAACTATTATCTTAATAAACAAGTTTCTATTTTACGTTCAAAATGATTCCATATCGATACGCAAAGGAGTGTCGAAAAGAACCTCGTTTCGACACTACTTTTGTTGACTGGTCGCTATGATATTTGATATTAAAAAAATTGCTCAATGTCAAGGCCCACTAGAAAAAATCGCGACACCGTTTTGAATGGGATTTTTACTAACAAAGACGTCAAAAATGACAAGATGACTACGCAACTGCTGATCCATAGGCCTCGGGAGGGGGTCGGGTGTGGGGGGAGCAGTTGCACCAACAACGGCGACGCCGACGCCACGCTGCAAGGTGGCAGTTCAGAAGGCATGTCGTTGTAATGCATGGCCGTCCTCAATTAGCTGCTTCGTGGCAGTTTTATCTCGCTGAATCTCCAGGCGGAGCTATCGGAGATGATAGCTCCTGTAAGACGACTTGTTACTCATTTTGACCACTCTGGTATAGCAGAACAAAAGCCGAAATCCATTCCATAAGAACTTCAATTGCTAAATCATCAGCAAGATATTAGCACACGCTGGAAATCGACGTATTATTTAATGGAGCGATTGTAGAACAAAAACGAGCTTTCTCTCTGTACTTCATAGAAACAGATCATGGATCTTTGGACAATTTGGCACCGTCACCGTGGGAGTTAATGGAGTAATGCATCATACTCCTCAAACCGTTCAAAATGATAACCAAATCAGCGCAAGTATTTCCTGCATCTCCGAAGTGATTCCACATGTTGTCACATTGTTGGAATACCTGAAAAGTTCAGATACTGCAGATAGAACACCAAATTTGTTAAGAACAAGATGTTCACTAAAAGTTGAGCGTGAAAAACGGTTTCACTTTCATGAGAACGCAAATATCTACCTAATTGCAACTTTTCTTGACCGGCGTTTTACAACTGATTTCCTGGGATTAGCTCAAGAGGAAAGAGCAAAAAGAGATATACTTCTAAAAGCTCTGAAAATGAGTTGTGATGAATCTAGTGGTGATTCTTCTCCACCTTGTAAGAAAAGAAAAACCAATGATAATTATATAAATTCAAACATCGAAATACACGATAATTTCTGGAGCTATTTTGAGGAAACAAGCAAAGTGAGGTTATGGCGAAAAGTGCTATAGAAAATGATACTGATATTTATTTGAAAACTACTCGCCTAGTTCGAACGGGCGGCGGACAAATGGTGGACAGTAAACGCAAAAGGGTATCCAAATCTGATGAAATTCGCTAAGATTTATCTATCGTTTCCTGACAGCAGTGTATATAGTGAGAGGCTATTATCATGGTCATCGTTTGCTCGAAAAAAATGGTGCGAATTTTATTTTTATTCATCATAACTTACCACTGATAAATTTTAAGTATTAAGTGTGTTATATTTTGTTAATTAAATAATGAAATATATACATTTTGTGGTACATTTTTGCGATTTTTTTGGATAAGTATTCGGTATTCGGCCGACGAATATACAGTATACGGCCGAATACCGAATACAAAAAAATGGCCTAATATGCCGAACACCGAATACTCGCCGGATATTCGTGGCATCTCTAGTTTATAGTTATGGACGGATTGTTCTGTTACAAGTTGTGTTTCAGTGTTTCCAGAACTATCTATTATAATTTCAGAGCTGATAATACCTAGTAATATCTAGAATAACTGAAATTTTAATATTCACATACTGTCTGCCTGAAGTAAACAAATAAAGTTTTTATTTAGGGTCTTTATAACAATAATGCCTACTTACTTGACTGCCTTTTGATATAAGTTTTAGGTAAGCACATATATTTTTGGGCTACAGCCGTACAACATCAGTGGCTTGACTTTAGTACCTCAGTTTTACTTAGGATACCTAAACATTTTTTATTTGTAGCATTATTGAATATTGATTAACGGTTTTGAAGGGTGGTTTTAGGTACGTGTTGCAATAAATAATTAAAGTGTTTATAAGCTTTGGTTTAAGTTCAGTCGTTTAGTTGAGAACATTGACCTTTAAATAATTGTATCTAATAGTTGTCGAGTGAATTGAAACCATGGTGTAGAGGAATTATAAAAATGGACCTAAAGTGGCAATTTTTTCATTTCCAAAAGAAGGTGAATTGGGGCAGCTGTGGGTAAAATGAATTAAGAATTATTTGTTGCAACCAAGAATACTCGGGTAAGTTTTGTTTTTTTTTATTCTTATAGGCAGTTACTAGTCATACACTCCATAGAAATTAATTCCTTGGAATATCTTTGATACACACTGTATTTTTAGAGGCTGTGCCTAACATTACGTGCACAACATATGATATTAATTATTAATTGTGTGATTTTTCTATTTTTATCTAAAAGATTCTTAGCAATACCTGCTTACTTTACGCGTATGATGGTTGTATTATATTCAGTGACACTCTTTACCGAGGTCTTGGTCCAACGCAGGCAATAACAGTAAATATATATTTTAGGTGTGTGAAATCCACTTTAGGCCAAGTGACTATATGTTTTATTAATATTGATGAAGCTCTTCAAGCTCACTTATTCTTTATTGTCGTTATTTCTTAAAATCTGTTTATGTCAATAGAGCAAATGGGTGCTTCTAACTTTGTAAGTGAGATTTTAACATCTTTAGGAGCACACTCTATTCTCTTGTATTTACACTAATTATTTTACTAAAAGTGCCAAAAATGTTATCACTCAACTGTACAAAGTAAACCAGTTCAAAAAATAATTGAATACGTTTAGTCAAGTAAGTGCTTTTTTTCTTGTTATTGGTATAAAAAAATATATGCTGCAAAAACTAGGTAAAAAAGCTAAAAAAACCTAATGATGCAAATCCTTTTCGATTGCACAGACTAACCCAAACTGAAAAGAATAGGTAACATTTTCAAAATTTAGATTTCTTAAATTTCTCAAATCAAAAAACTATTCAAAAGTAAACATTAATTTTTTTCACATTGCATTATCTTATTTAAACAGTGGACGAAGTAATATGTATTCTTGTTTTAGTTTATATGCACTTCGAGATATATTTTAAGCAAACCACTGTATATTTATAAATTAATAGCCATAGTCAGTATTTATTACACAATAGCATATTATAATTGTTAAAATACTTATTATTGTAATTATTATGTTTGTTTTTTAAACAAAACAGGAACCATTGTGTCAGTTGTGTCAATTTAAAAACTCCTCAAAAGTAAGCATTAATTTTTTCACAATACCTTGTCATATTTAAACAGTCTTCAAAAAATATCTAAGGAGCTATGTATTCTTGTTTTAATTTATATAATATACTTTAACTGGCCATAAATAAGATTCTTATTGGTCTATTTATATAAGATACAGTGCGAAATTAAATTATGTTAAATTCTCGAGCACCCATTGTATCTTAATTATCTTTATTACTTATTAATATAAAGCCTTTCTGGTAGAATCCAGTGATCACATGCTTGGCAGGAGATTTGGCAGAGTTTATAGTGATAATAACTTTCCACAATTTTAGATTCGTGTGAATCTTTCAACTGGTATTATGTTCGTCGAGAGGCTGGTCCTCAGGGACCTTTTCGCGTTACTTTGGCAAATATCGTCAACAACGCTCTTCCTGTTCTTCATTCAAAGCCAAGGCGCAAAGACAGAAAAACATGGCTGACACGAGAGATACGTACTTCTGCCTCAAATCTAACATTTTTAAAAAGTCTCAGGGAAGCCTATCCAACATGATGATCTAGTCTTGTTACTACTTAAACCGGAAAACTTACAGGGTCGTTATTCGCAATGCTAAAAAAATGTATTATTCTAGACGTTTTTCCGATTTTAAAAGTGAACAGGGTGAACAACTCTTTATCAATATTCAATAATGCTACAAATAAAAAGTGCCTAGGTATCCTAAGTCAAACTGAATTATTAAAATCAATCATCTGATGTTGTTCGGCTGTAGCCTAAAAATATATGTGGTTACCTAAAACTTATTATTAAAAAGGCAGTCAAAGCAAGTAGGTAAGTAGCCATTATGATTATAAAGCCACAAAATAAAAACCTTAAGGGCTTGTTTGTTTACTTCAGAGGCAGGATGTGATAATTTAATTTTCAGTTATTTTAGATATTGCTAGGTATCATAAGCTCTGAAATTATAATAGATATTTGGGGAAACACACCTAGTTTCATCAATCATTCTTTAGCTATAAACTATAAATGTTTAATAATTATTGTATAATGTAGAATAAGTAGGACGTAGAGTGTAATGTAGCAGAGTTGGTTAAGAGTATATTTTCACGAACACAGCAATGTCCTTGCCATTAACGCAATAAATTACCTGCCTTGTATAATTTGTTCACTGCAAATGCACAAATTTCACAATTCTAAACATATTTTATATTGAAAACTATTGTATACTCTTTAAAGCATTTAGTTTCGGTCCCAAATCGGGTGGCTATATTGGCTACTACTGTCATTAGTTGCACAACCTTGTAATACACAGGTTGCTGAGTGTAAATACCTCAGGGGAATAAACAATTGACAATATATTGTCTAGTAATTGAACGTACGTATATTAGGTATTAGTAATGGTTTGAAACTTGATAAAAATATTTTGCTAGAACAAACGTACCATTTTATGACATATTGCATTATTATAACCTTTTTTGAGGTGCCAAAGTAGCTTTACACTGATATAAGATTTTTTTTACTACTAACATGATAAATTACCATTATTTACTCCATTCCTCAAATGAGAAGTAACATTTCTCACCCTAGGTAAATAATAATATTAAAAAAAACCTAGGTCAATAATGAAACGGAAACGGAAAACATCAAAATGTCAAACTTGTTAGTTTGACAACTAATTGTCATTTCGGATTATTTGAAAAATGAGTAGGAAATGATTAATTTCAAAATCTAATCAATTCAAATAATGATAAGGATTGTATCAGTGCTATTAGTAAAAAAATTATATACAGTATGACTCACTTTTCATGACTCCCCATAATATTCTTATTAATAATGCGATTTTGTCAAAATTTAGATGGAGAGAAGGTACTTTGTATGTATGGAGCTGTCAGGAGATTATTAGCGTTTTTTGGCGAGTAACCACGGTTAACTACAAGTAATACTGAAGTAAGTGCCAAGCGGGCACCCCACCACAAATTGTACTGTCTGCTTCTGTCTTCGCCAAAATACCGTAGTTAGATCTTGCATTGCTAGAAAAGAATATAGATATTTTGTATATTTATTTGAAAGTGATCAGTTTGATCAGTGCAGAACGTTTACTCATATTTTTAATGACAGAATGGTGGCCTCTGGAGATAAGCAAACTAATGGTATTTTTTCGATGAATATGTTCAGGATACTTTATGCTGCCCAAATCCCATTTGGGGCACATTTGTGTAGGAATTTCGATGCGTATGAGGCTTCTATAGAAGAATTTCATGAACGTATAATTTACAAACTTGTTCAGAACGGAAAAACAAACATTTCACATGTTTAACGTTTCAAAATTAATCCGCCATGACTCCATCAAACCTCGAGTACCACACCTCGTCACGTAGGTAAGTTGTAGTAAGCCGTAGTTGAAAAATGATGATGTAATAGTGACGTCACGAAACTTCCCCTCACTTACCACAATTAAATTAATCCTCGTGAAAACAAAGTAGTATCCTATAGTATGCCGTGGTTAATTGTAGTTAGCTCGCGAAAAAACGCTTCTTGTTACGATATCTGTCAGTTAGACAACTGAACTTCCAGGCTACTTGATATTACGAACTATTTGAAAAATAAGTAGAAAATGACTAATATAAAAATCAAATCGAATCAAATATGGTAATATATCAGTGTTAGTAGTAAAAAAAATTCTATATATACCTCGGTTGAGAAGGCCATTATTAACCTCGCACATTATATCCTTCGGCGCTCCGCGCCTCAGGATATAAAAGTGCTCGGTAAATAATGGCTTACTTCTCAACCTAGGTATATAATATACTATTATGTATCATCAAATATCATTATTATGGAGGTTGTACGTCACCCGAAATATATTAACACAAAGTAATTATGAAAGCCTCATAGCCTTAAAAATTGAGAGGTTTTATCTTGATGAACGTTAAAGTTGAAGCAGCAACCTTGGGCCCTGAGCAGAGATTGAAATTGTTGTCAATTAAATACACGTCTACGATCGTGGCTATCTCAAACCAACCTATAACCAAACTAATTCTAGACTGTCTAAGACAACTTGTTAATGGACCAGTGTTTTATAGAAATGACAATGTTCCTCATCTGATCTCACCTAACATTTTCTGCCCTTTTGGAACAAAATTTACAAAAGTATCAATTTTCGATGTTACGAGGTAGAGTCTAAATATTTGTATTCCACTCTAAAAATATTTAACTGTAACATAAAAAAATATGATCTTTTGATAAATGTCAGATTTGCTTCAATCAAAGAAAAATACAAACACACCTTCACTTTCATTTATTCAGATGCTTCAAAGACAGACAATAAACTTGGCTATGGCATTTATATCCCGGATATAAAATATCGATTTTCATCCAGGCTTTCTAATTCTATTGGTATCTGCAACGCCGAAATTGTAGCTATCCACGATGCTGCCAGAGTGGCCTTCCAGAAATTACTAAAGTGAAATTATCTTTTCAGACTTTTTAAGTGCTATCCAGAAAATTAATTTCAATCTTCATAGTGCTGCAGCTGATTATTGGACTCTGAGAACAAACAAACTTATTCTTTCATCCATCAAGAACGGTTTTGACATTAGTCTGGTTTGGCTCATTCTGGTATCGCTGAAAACACAGCAGTCGATGCCCTCGCCAACATTGGTAGAATCTTAAATGTACCAAAGCAAATGACCTTAGACATTAAAGAGGTATACAACAACGTTAGACAAAATCTACACACTCAGTTTAAAAGTGATTGGAAACTCTAGCTACGTAACAAAAATCATGAGTACTCTAGGGTTCAGTCCGAATTCATAGGTAAAAAGTGGTTTGCCAGTTTTCTTTATAAAAATAGAAGACATATTACTACCATTATGAATGCGGGCAGGTCACTGCCTAACAGGGGAGCACCTATACAGAATAAACATAAGGGATATCCCCTTTTGTGATTGTGGTAAGGTTGATGATCTTAATCACATCCTATTTGAATGTACCATCAACTTTTTTGCAGACCTTAACTTATATAATGAATTAATTCATATGAAATTTAGTACCCCTATTGCAATCTATTCTATATTATCATTCCCCAAAGTGGAAGCAATTGACCTTATAATGCGCTTTCTAAACCGCAATAAAATTAAACTGTAATGCTAAACTTAAACCCTCTCCTTTTATCCCAGATTCCGTGCTGTCTGCGTGTGTTATTAGTACATGTTGAACCTTTGTTGTGTACGTTTTTACTAACATCCTAAAGGCCTTGTAATCACACCAAGCTTAAGTTTTTTCGTTGCTCAATACTGCAAATGATTTTAACCTCACAGCACTTTGAACTTCTTCAGCTATTCATTTGACAACGCCAGGGTTCACGATATGGTTGCGAGCCAGACAACGCGTGGTCCCTATGGAATCGAGCTGGCAATTGCCTAGACCCATCTTTTTAACCTAAACATATTTAAAAAATGGTCCTATGCTGTTTTTAACCGACCTAAAGTGATATTTTTTTTTTTGATTTTCAGGAAATCCCATCAACTTTTTAAGGTTCTGTATTTTGATAGGAGCTCTCTCGTTTTAATCCTTTAGGAAGGGAAACTTTTTTACGTACAATACCGGATCTCCATGGGCCGTGGTAACTATCTTTCAGGAAAATCGACAATGATGTTTTTCTATTCTTAACATTCGAATATCCTTTATTTTCGCAGGTGGTTTAACAGTTTTAAGGGAAAATGGGCGAGTGACTTCTTTGATATCATTAACGAGCAGATCAAGAACAAGCTTCTCAACTGTCCCAAAGCTGTCAATCAGTATTTTTCAAAAACATCAATCCCACCACTGACCAAAGATGATAGCTCAATAGCGGAACCGGCCAAATAAAAAGCAAGCATTCTTAACGAAATTTGCATCAAATTCTACCTTAGATCCTTGTTTGGCATAACTCTGGGCGGAATCATAAGTGCCAGCTCGTCCCAACATCTTCCGTAGTAGCATCGATATTAAAGAGATAGGTCCGCCATCCGTTTATGGGTGTCAAAGTTTTTAGTTAACTCTGAGTCATCCACAAGATGGATTGCTCTCCTCCGTATGGAGTCCAATATCTTGAGAAAGGGTTGGAGTGCCGAGCTCCACACATGGAAACAGTATTCTAGAGGCGGTCCTATCTAACTTGTTCTTGATCTGCTCGTTGATGATATCAAAGCATTCACTGGCCCATTTCTTCTTAACTGTTAAACCACCTGTGAAAATCAAGGATATTCGAATGTTAAGAATAGAAATAAATCGTTGTTAATTTTCCTGAAAGATTGCCCATGGTGATCGAGTATTGTACCTAATAAAGTTTCCTCAACACGTTCGCGACGACGTGTACCACAGATGGTACATGACAAGCCTTAGTTATCGGTGTCGTGAGGCACACGTGGGACACGAGTTTTAATAAATCTATGCTTCGCTAATACCGAGCGCGTATAACGTAGGGCCTTTATATTGCAGTAACGCCTGCAGGATGGGTGTATCAACAACATCGATGGCGCACTCGTCCGGGCGTAAGTGAGGTATTTAAAATAAAATTCTAGTGCAGTGAAAAGAGGCCCTTTCACCCCTTCCAGCAAAGTAAAAATCTTCCTAACTCTAGAACTCCTGATCTACCTGAAACAAACAGGAAAAATAAAGTGTCTGGTGACCTTCTTTATAATGGCCACTCGTGGTATACGACGCCCCCAAGGCAAAAACTTGCGCTGTGGGCGTCATGTACCACGAGTGGTACACGGAAAAAATGGTTAAAACATAAAAAAAACTAAAAAACTAAATTTCATAAACCTTTATTTACCATAAAACTACAAATCCAAGATATTAAAATAAAAATTTCGTCCCGAACTAAGGTACAGCGTAGCTACCCGTCGTCGCGAACGTGTTAAAGGATTAGAACTAAATATTTTATACAATAGACCTAGCGAGCTAGCTTTTATCCAAATACATAACCCTAAAAACCTTATAGGATTTCTTGGGTATTCAAAAAACAAAACATTTTGCGAAAAAAATAGTTTCCTGGAATATCCATAGCGTTAAGAAAAGCAGCTAGACCTAGAGAATGAAGGCATGTGAAGATTAAGTTTAAGTATAATGTGCAAGTTTTCATGTCAGTAATAAATATATTGCTCCTTAATATATTAATTTTTGTTCCGAACTAAAATGACTTCACTTCAGTTAAAAACAACGACATATTGATGTTAAAAAATGGCTCAATTGTTTTTTTTTTTTTCGATTTTATCAAAGGTAATTATTTTCGGATTTATTCTGTTGTTTAACGCCTCAGTTTTTAAAATCACTCAGGTAATAAGAATAAATAAGCTCATATGGGAAACATATAACTTATATTATGGTGTCCGGCAGCTTTCATAATATATTTATGTCGATTTGATTCTGGTGACATTCAGCCTCTATAATAATGATATTGGATGATATGTAAATTCTTATATGAGTGTAAAGTTACCTTAGCACCTCAAAAAAGGTTAAAATAATGAAATATGTGAAATATGTCAGATAATGATAGGTTGGTTCCAGAAAAATATTCTTATCGAGTTTCAAACCATTATTAATAATAAACGTACGCTCAATTAATAGAAAATAGATTGTCAAATGTTTATTCTCCTGGTAAATTTACACTATATTTTTACACTTTTGACTCACAAAGAATTATTGGTAGTATGCCAAAACTAACTTATAAAATAAAACAGCCGACAGGGCAGCCAGGTACATGTACAATTTTTTATTCTTTATTTTAATTCGCCATGGCCTACTTAGCTTCCTGTTCACAAAAAATTATTTTTCTAAGAGCTTTTGGAAAAGTACACTTTTCTGCATTCTTTTGCGTGCAGGAAATTGCACTTTTTCGTACTACTTAACTTACTATTACCTATATTATTTGTAATAATTATTTATGCAATAAGTGTGTAACGTAACCCTTTTTTATGAATGGGAATATTTTCGCATGAGGCGTAGGCGAAGGCGACAATCCCATGAATAAAAAAGGGTACTTTAAACATGAGTCGCATACAAAATCTTTTCTACTACCGAAAAATATATGAAAAAATAAAAATATTATTAAATCATTTTACGCACGGCACTAAATGTCAAAAAATTTGCCAGATTTGCTCTACACATTAGTGCGTAAAATAATTTATTTCATGCACTGCAATAAAAAGTTATATTCTACGAATCTTAGAGAGTGCGTAAAGTGAGTATTTTACGCACGGTAGTAGAAAAATGTAATAATGTACCTACTTTGAATTAATTTTCGTGGAAACAAAAGAAAGCAAACGATAAGAGGAATAAAAGTCAGTGTCAGCATGGAGGAGTATTTTTGCTTCTGGTTATACATTAGCCATTTAAAATGGATTTGGAAGGAGAAACGATATTCCAGCAGAAATAATTGAGGCAGCAAACACCGCCAATCTTCAACTAGTCCCTGAAAAGTCCTGGTTACGCTATGAAAACAAGTTTGAACACTTTAACAAATGGTGTGTTCAAAAGAAAGTGAACAGCTGAAAACACTACCAACCAAATACTTTGTGGTCTAAATATTCAATGCTCAAGCTAATAATAAAAGTTAGGAAAGCTGTGGATATTGGTACTTTTTCAAAACTAACAGCTTTCTTAAACCGACTTAACGTGGGATTATGTCCCAAAACAATCTAGGCTTTTCGAGAAAAAAGATGTGGACATTTCTGCTCAATTCCATATTGTTATCTATCTTAATTTCGAATTGTATCTGCTTGCAGTAGCTAATATTTATTTGTAAGCCTATTTTTACGCACTCTTACATTTTAATTTAAATTTCGGATGGTAACTGCATTTGCCAGTAAATTCTCAATCTGTAGACTGCTTCATCATAGATTTAACATTGTCACTAATATTCACATGAAATTTCAGTTCATATTATTTAATTAGCAATTCACATTGGTCTAAGATTAGTTTATTTCCCATTTTATATAATATATTCCCGAGATTGGCTGAAGAAAACATCTTGCTTGTCAAGCGGAAGGTGTTTGCCCACATCAGTCATCGCTGAACTGAACCACTCGAAAGGGAGTTGATACGTTAGGAACCACACAATTCCTCGATAAACCCAGTTGACAATATCCTGAGAATAGGCAGAAACGGTTGGAGTAGAAATCCCAATACGATCACTTGGTTACAGCATAAGTTGGACGAAGCTAAGTATTAGCCAATCGGAATATGAAGATATTGTAAAGACCAATTTTGTAGCAATTTCTTTCATATATCTTCTCTGTTCAATCATTCATTCCCATTAATATCATTATCAATTGAATTTATTTATCAGATAAATTCAATTTAAAATAAAATCACTTCACTTTACATTTGTGCATTTGTTTTAAGCCCCAACATACTTGTATTCTCATTTTTAGTATATAGATAATATAATAATTATTTTGGAATTTGCCATTTTTATTTATCGCAAGATACGAGGTCTGCGAGACATTACGAATTGTCAGAGCAAATATTTCATATATTTATATTTAAATGTTCACATTCAGTTCGCGCTGTCTCTAGGTACCCACAAAAAAAAATACTATTGATAAGTGAAACAACCAAAGGCATATAAAAAAAGAAAAGACGGAGTAGGTCATTCATAAATTATCAAATGTTTGCATGCCAACATTAGAAATATAACCGTGAAGAGGGGATAAAATAAAGAATGAAAAGCTATGAAGATGGCGGTCGAAGCGCGCCAAAGATTTAATGTTTGTTTCATTTATGTACGCCCACAATGACGCGCCTGCACCATATGTTTCTCCAGGCGGGCGGAGCACCATAGGCGTAACATTTTAGGGGACACCTGCTTATAGTCAAGGTAACATTTAAATAAGCCTGCTGTCAAGCAGAAAATAATAAGCCATCACAAAATGAATATGACTATACACAAAAGAATAATTAAAAAAAATTGTTAGTCACAGTTCGGGAAAAAACCAATTTACGTTTAACTAATAATTGATTAGAGGATTAATAGAATGGAATATTTATATTCTATATTTTTTTATTTGTATTTTCATTTGCCAGTTTTGACATTCGACACAATGAAGTGTTTACACCGTAGTTAGTCCTATGATATGTAAGAAATGTGTGTGAATTTCTAGGAGATCTTTGTGGACGATGGAGTACCAGCAGCTGCAGTAATTTCAGAGAATTGATCATATTATTATCTATTTTAAATAGAGTACATAAATCAAAATATTGACGTCTAGAATCCAAAGTGCGAAGTTTAAAAAGTTGCATAATATCATCATAGTTACATTATATGTTATACCCAATTTATATGCAATAAATCTCAGATTTTGTTTGCACTCTTTCAACTTCATTTTTACTGGTAGAATAGTATGGTCACCATACTGAAACTGCATATGCCACTACAGATCCAACAATAGCACAAAATAAATCTTGCAACATATATTATTGAAATCTTTCAAAGTACGAATCATAAAACCTAACATTTTTAATGCACTGCTTGCAGCCATCTGTATACGATTCAAAAAGTTCAATTTAGAATGAAACCTTCCTAAGTCCTTAACCAAGAAGATTCTTTCTAAATTAGCAGAATTAACATTATAAGTGCAATGGATGGGATTATTTTTCCTAGTAAAAGAAATAACTGTACATTTTTCGACATTTAAGTATAAATAATTTCAAAAAGTTGATCGATGTCATGCTGCAAATATTCTGTATATTTCAAACAATTTATAATTTTATAGAATTTAAATCCGGACAGTTTAAGATAGAGAAATTCGATTTGTATTTTTAAAGGCTATCTGCTACATTTCATTGCTGCCAAAAACCTCAGAATGTATAAAAAAAAATGGACAGCTAACAGTACTTAAAATTTATATGGCAGAATAGCTCCTAAAAAGTTAAGAGAGAAAATGCAAACCGTAATTTTGTTAACAGTTTGGGTTTTATGACATGTCAAAGATGAAGAATTGTCAGTTTTAAAAACGCCTCCATGTTGCTTTGAATGGTAATAGAACCGTCTAATATTATGGAATCATAAAGTACTCAATGATACGATTGAAATGAGGTATCGCAAGACACACCTTTCTATTTAAAAGCTCCAACATGGCGCTCGTCCCCCATTTTAACTATTGCTATTTGGGATGCCTACATTTTGTAACAAACAAATGAGCGATTTAAAAGTTAGTAAGGGGGGAAGGAGGTACATTAAAGACGCGCACTGTTTTCTCATATACATGCTTTTAATATAACGACCATCAACTGTTCTTTTATACAGCAATGTGTAAAAATGGATTAGATCTTTATTTGCATAAGGAAATTTCAATAGTATATTGTGCAACAAGTGTTGAAAATAACACACTCGTGTGATTTATGTCACTCGCCTATGGCTCGTGCCATCAAACTTCACACTCGTGTGAAAAGTGATTTTCACACGCGTTACATACTATACTTTTTCTACGACTGCAAATAATATTGATTTTATATAATATTTATTATAATATTATATTAAGCATTTTCTTTAAATTAAAATATTTATAGTTTACAAAGACCATACAAACACTTCTACAGCAATTTGTGTAACTACTTCAGGGCTGGGACAACGCCACACCCGGGGCGTCCTTTTAGGGTTTCGTCTCTCATTCTAGGGTTTCGCCCTTAGTTTTTGGAGTTATTCTTTTCATATCTTTGGAAAAAGGCGCCATTCACCGGCGGTCTCCTCTTACGGCTTTGCCCTCCCTCGGAGGACCAATTTTTTACATATCCGGAAAAAGAAGTATCCGGGAGTGAAGCCCTAAATTGGGGCTCCTTGAGGACCAAAGCCCTAAAATAGGGCCCCTGGTTCGGGGCCCATCTTTCACAGATTTTTAAATGAGGCCCTCGGGGGGGCGAAGCTTTTGAATGGGGTCCCCAGGGTGGGGGCCTCATATTTGACACATTTGGAAAAGCGGCTCCACTCCTGGGGCGAAGCCCTAAAATAAGGCTCCAGGGGGCGAAACCCTAGAATGGGGCCTATGGTACGGGAGTCCCATTTCTTACAGCTTACGGGAGCGAAGCCCTAAAATTGGACCCCATGCCTTAAAAGAAGGCCCATAGTATGAGATTCCAATTTCCACAATTTTGCAAAAAGGAGCTCCTGGGGGGGGGGGGGGGGGTGAAGCCCTAATATAAGGCCCCCTTTTTTAGAGATCTGGGAATGGGACCTCTGAGGGCGAAGCTCTAAAACGGAGACGAAGCCCTTTAATCTAAATACCCGAGTAAGCGTGTGAAAAGTATACTTTGCACACGATGTTTGAAATGTCCAGTTTTCAAGAGCAGATGTTAGTGCGTTTTTGTCTATATTCAGGGCAGTCGTAGAAAAATAGTATATTATTTTATATGGAGGAAAAGTGATACTTTTCATGGCGCGCTCGTGTTTAACAGCCGAACGGAGTGAGGCTGGTAATAGAGAGCAAGCCATGAAAAGTAACTTTTCCTCCAAATAAAATATGCTGTTTTTCTTCAAATGTCGGCAAATTAATCCAAAAACGTCTCTTTTTAATAGTAATAATAATTATTATTAATGGGTTATGGGTTCGCAAGGAGACCGGTGCGATGTCGGTGAATAGGCTCAGGTTGTTGCTATAGTAATGTAACATAAAGCTGTCAGTGGACACTGTCAACAATAATTATATTTTTAAAATTTCGTTTTCGATTGCATTTTAATTCCGTATTGATAAGCAGTTATTGAGTAAGTTCGATTAAATAATAACCAATTTGTTCCTAAATTAGTGATTTTTAGAAATGCAGTCACAAATTGATTGATAAATACAAATTTTAGTTTAATATCTTTTGAGTTGTTGACGCTTATTTTGATGTTTGTTTGTATTGTATCTATGTTGATATGACAACACTTTTACCTCCGCCGGCGGAAAAGTGAAAAGTAAAGCTCCGGCGGAGGAAAAACGAAACTTCACTGCCGCCTACACAGTCGAGTAATGATGGATTTACTGACGTTTGAAGAAAAAGTATTTTCCGTTCGCCTTCTTTAGACTTCTGCAAACTTTAAAATAATAACAACAAACGTGTTTTCTTTTAGTTTGTACAACCGCAGTTTATGCATATTCTTTATATTTTTTAGTTTGCATTAAAACTAAAATAATATTTTAAATTTTACACTCAGAAAGTTTAAAAGTTTTATGATGATAGCTCGAAAACGCAATGTCTCCGAAAAACACTAGTTTGAAGCCAGTATCAACGTTCCAAAATATAGATAACTACCTAAAAATTGTTAAAAACGTTGAGCGTAAGTACAAATGCACTTTAAAAATATGTTTTCCAATCCTAGCAATGCACGTCTCTGCTCCATATTCCGAGTTCCAGTTTTTCTGCTATTCGGATTGAGTTTGTTTCAAAGACATTTAAAAAACAACAAACTGATACGGAAAAAACGTCTTGAATATGGCGGCTAGTTTTTTCTAGACGAGTGGCGGGCTACGCGATGTTGTCGGCATTTGCGACAAGAGGGAGTATCCCTGATTTCATGACCAATGTGAAGTGGTGAAGTAGTGACGTATGGCCCAGTTTACATATCATTTCTAGCGGGAAATAGGGTAATTTTTCAGTTTAATAACAATTGGAATTTTCTAAAAATGTTTTTCTTCTTTATTTAGACCCTTTGAATAAACGCTTTTGACCATTAGAATGTTGCGCAATTGTTTGGTTATCCCACAAAAATGACCCAATATTCGACTATTGAGGAGCTGAAATGTAAATATTAGGAAATTTTTGGCTTCTGACGCACAATGTTACCAAAGGTTTCACCTTTTTTTAGGGGGTAACTCGATTCGGGAGCGTAACCAACAAGAACTAATCTGAGCTAACCCAAATTAATGTAAAAAAATAAATGTTCCACTTCATGTATAGCCCTCCGCTCGCGCCGGGGCGCAACCACACAAAATTAACCCAAACTAACTCAAGGCATGCCCAATATTAAAACAAAATATCAGTCAAGAATGCAAATATGTTTTAAAGTTTTTTTTTTGATCTTGGGCATGCCTTGGGTTACTTTGGGGTAGTTTTGTTTGGTTGCGCACCGAAGCGAGCGAAGGACCATGCGTACAACCATTTTTTAACATTTCAGCTCCTCAAAAGTCGAACTTTGGGGCTTTCTTGTGAGATAACCAAATAATTGCGCAACATTTTAATGGGAAAAAACGCCTTTTAAGAATGTCTAAATATAGAAGAAAAAAGTTTTAATACGATCGGACGAAAAACTATACCTTTCCGATGTGTTTTCTCACCGCAAAAGTCATGATTTCAGTATATTGTATTCGTTGCTTGGCAACATGCAATAACTGTACGTACAACATTTCCGTCCTAGGACGGGAACAAGAACTTTAAACAAGACAGGATGGTTCGATCTGCCGATTTTTTTCACTGACAGCTGCTTTTTTGTGACGTAGCCACGCGCGAAATTTGGCGCGAAAGGCTTAACGTACATATGGCAAAGTCGTACGAGCAAGGCTATTTTTCTTGTTTAGAGTTTATAAAAAAGGGTTTAAACTCAAAATTTTAAATGGATAGTAAAACTAAACTATTTCTTATGAAATTACCAAGGTTTTTCTTATTAATGAAGAATGGAAAATATTTTTTACAAGCTTTTTGTTTTTGAATTCTAACAAACCTGGATAAGCCAAAAGTAAATAGAAGACGGGGGATTATTAAATCTTGTATGAAAAATATCCTTAAGAGTATGAATAATAGGAGCTTATTAGAGAAAAATAGACAACAATAAAATAAAATCTGACTACCCTTTTGTACAGTGTGGGCCAAAAACGTATGCATATCTGGAAAAGCCTAATAATTGCTTCTCAGAAAATGTTATTCTATATGGAAGCTAGTGCATAAATAAAAATAATTTTAACCATACAAAAACTCAGATTAAGTATACACGGTGCGCAAAAAATAAAAATATGTTACTTTCTAAAACATATATTTTTTAAAACCGCAGATGTGAAACACAAGTGAGAAAGCTGTAAGTTTATCCATATGAGATACATGCTTCTTTCCTGTTCTGTGGATACCTGGACGATTTAGAAAAAGCTGGTACAAATCTTAAAACATTCTATTTTTGACACTATTAGTTTTTAATGGTCTACACTCTATGATAATATTAGGGTTAGCTATTATATAATATAAACGGAGTAACACAGGGTTCTATCCGAGTATAAAGATCGACCTTTATACTCCGGTTCTATCTCAGGACCAGTGCTGTTCAACTTGTGTGTGAATGACCTTACATAAGATGTATCTGAAAAAGATCATAATCTACGCAGATGGCACAACATGTTATTGGTGATTGGAACTATGAAAATTTAAAAACTGTAACAGAGAAAGTAATCAGCGACTTGGCACACTGCTATAATGCAAATAAATTAACTCAACCTTGATGCAACAAATTATATTTTATTCAAGAAACAGAACATCACACACATACATCAAATATACACCTTAATACTAAAACCACTCTGAGTAACCTAGCAAGATCAAAATCCCCGGACTCACTATTGATAAAGAACTTCAGTACTCTATGCATCTATTGCAACAAGTTACATCACCCACAGTGCTTCAAATAGTAAGTATGCTTTGGTTACTTTCACTCAAACATGTGCTACGCAATTCACTTCTGGAGAGGTGAGAGTGGAATAATGAATATATAAGCTACAACTAAGAACTTTAAGTAAACAGTATTTTTAAAGTATCAATATAATAACCCTCACATCTTGTTACTTATATAAAATTTTGCAAATGATACACAATAGGATTAAAAGAAGCATCTTCTTTCTCTATTTCATCCAAAGCTGTTTCTATGTCTTCAGCTTTGAAAGTGCTATCAGCTCCATCATCATAGTCCGGCTGCTCTAAAACTATTTGAATTTCGGTTCTTACAACATGTTTTAAGAAAACTGGATCAGCACTGTGAGCTCACTAACGAAAATAATTCCTATAATCTCCGTAAAGATCTCATTATTTGGCCTATCTTTACCATTTCAACTAAATTGTAAAAAAGTACCTATTACATCGGTATTACCATATACAACCTTCTTCCCACAAACATCAAATATACCTACTAGTATAAATCCATTTAAGAGTGGTGAAAAAAATATTACTGCAAGGCGCTTATTATAGTCTGCACAAATTTGAGTCTCATCTCCAACAGTATTGTATGTTCATATGCACAATTTCAATATTAACTGTATTGTTAATTCTACGTCCTCAATATACAATATAAATTATATCTTATATCGTATTTTATACATACTGTCTAAAGCATCTTAACTATATTATACATTTACTCCTGAGCCTGAGTTAATTTTTATATTATCTGTCTAAAGCCTCTTAACATTCTTAACTATATTATACATTTACTCTTAAGTAATTAACTTTTATATTTTATATATACTGTTTAAAGCATAAATATGCGAAAATGGGCAATACACCATTATTATATTTATTATTATTAAATAGTAGTGCAAAAATTTTACACCATACAATTTAAAATGAATGATGAATGAATTTAAAAAATTGTTCACGGAAAGTCAAAAGTACAAAATTTCCTATATGTCATTAAAAATAAATTATATTGTTACTTCCATGTGGTACAAACTTTAGCCAAGAATAAAAAATAATCACAAAATGATCTGAACAAATCCTGCTAGTGTCAGGGTTGAATTTATCCTGTCTACTACAGCGGCTAATCCATTCCTTTCTTACACTTTGGGACACCATATCCTTTGGTTTGGGAAACACATGTAAAATAATTTTTCTTTCACCACTTTGATTAATAGAATAAGTGTTGTATAGCCAAAACCAGCACAGCTTGATCCTGATCTTGACATAATGGTATCTGAAACACATATGAATCGTTTATTTGAGAAAGGGACTAACTAACATTTTGTGCAATTTTGATTTTTACTACTTTTCGTTTACTTTTTGAATTTGAATTTTGAATCGATTCATTAATCAGCATTTTCAATAATTTTCTTTAAATGATACTCATTACAGCAACAAAATCTACCAATATCACAATATAAGCAATGCCATAATTATACGATAATCAATGCCTTTCATGTAATAATCTCTTAAGATTTCTTTTCCAGAAACTTCCAAGCTGCTTGGTCCCTGACTGGCGATATCTTCATGGTAAATGTAGACGAATGTTTTGTCGGTGTTACAGTAGTGTATATCAAAAATATTAACTGTTAGCTGTGTTAAACAAAACAAGTGCTGAACTGGAACTACTAGTAAGTGTACATTCGAATCGAATTGTATTACGGCCAAGTCAGCACGATTCTTGCACTATGCTTATTATAAGCATAACCAATACAGAAAGCAAATCTTCTTTAAGGTTTAACAAATCTTTGACTGTTACCGGATCATCACTTAGATGTGAGTCTTTATATAATTCCATGATAATTTCTCTTGTTTTGATTTTATTATTTAGTTACACTGCTTAACAGGTTCGGACCCAATTACAAAGCAATCAAAGATAATCAAAGTACCTAATTAAGCTTAAAACTATGAAATACATACAATAATCTACAGTAAAGTATCCAAAAATCACAAGTAGAACATCATGAACTATAAAATATTTTACAATAAAAAAGAATAAAACAAATCAAATCAATAATAGGCAGGTATTAGCAGTAGGTAGGTCAGGATAAGAAGAGTCATGATACACGGTCAGGATCATGTTCTTTGAAGAGAGTCCGTATCACAGCGATAGAACTATTGATTATATCAAAATTCTTGCCACAAGCATTGTGTTTTGCGCATTGTATAAATGGGTGAAAATACTTGCTCTAGGTTAAATTCTGATGGGAGCCCATGCGAGGAACAAGAAAGTTAATTTTATTTAGGAGATCAGGGCATTCAATAAGATTATTAAGTAAGTTAAATAGGAATTCTTGGGAAGAGTAGCCTGTTCTAGTTTTAAGGGACTGCATATCAAATATTCGAAGCAAGTTTTCAGGAAAACCCTGAGGATGGGTAGCAACCATGAGTCCTCAGGTAAAGCAACTTTAAGAACGTATGTTGTACCCTTTCCATATCATCTATGTGTGCATACTGCATCATATGCTGATGACCATACTAATGAGGTGTATTCTAGTTTTGATCTTATAAAAGAACAGAATAAAGTTTTAAGAGTATCAATGTCGTGAAACTCATGGCTAAGTCTGGTAATAAACTCGAGAGTTCTGGATATTTCACTAATTATTGTCAAAGGTTACACCAAGATCCCTAAAATGTTCTGACCTAGGTAAATGTATATTGTTTATGGAATAAAGGTGTATAATTGGGTTAATTTAAACACTAAGCTTATATGTAGTATATAAATAGATTTCATTTATTGATCTAAAAACTAACTATTTTCACAGTATATTTGCCCACTGACTCTGATATATTTTTTTTTGATCATGCTTCATTCCCTATTGCTCGAACAATATGAAAACTTATTTTTGATTTGCTCAAGGGAAAAATACATCATCGAACATTCAATATTCTTACTTTGTAAAACATTTTCATGAGAACTTTAATATACATTTTGGTCGTCCACAAGGGGACATTTGCTGTAAGTGTGGATATCTAGATCTTCAAATAAAAAATCCTTCTCTTGGAGATGCATTTAAAAGAGTAGGAACCTCCGAACTAGCTGTACATAAAAGAAGAGCAAAATAGTTTTACTGAGGAAATCTAACGATGAGTGCAAAATCGTGATGAATTGGCAATAATACAATTCGCCTACATGCAAAATGTAAACTTACAAGAATTTGCAGATCAGGACTTGTTTTGTTTAACACAGCTAACAGTTAATATTTTTGGTATGCACAACTGTAAGACTGCAAATCATTCTATATTTAGCATGATGGTATCGCAAGTAAGGGACCAAGCATCTAGGAGGCTTCTGGAAAAGGAATCTTAAGAGGTTATCATATAAAATTAAGGCATTGATTATATTAATTTCTCGAAAGGCACTAAATATTAGCATAGTATAAACAAACATATTAGTTAGTACCTTTCCAAAATAAACGATTCATATATACCTATTATATTATTTGTAGCTAACTAAAATATCATAGCCAAAGAGAAAAGTTGAACATTAAGTAGTTAAAAATTCCTTTTATTCTACAAACAAGTATATTTGTATCTATGTACATGTTTACTGATATTCAAAATAGTAATTTTCTTGTGGCATTCAGAGTTCGACAATCTATTCTCAAATTATGGAAAATAAAATTGAATTAAGAAAGCCTTAGTTCTATAACTTGTGTGTATTTACTAGTAAGTGAACTCATAATGCTAATAACATGATGGCTTCTGAATGAAAAATCCTTAATATATGATTCGACACTGGCTTTTCCATAGTGTAGTAAGTGTAGCGATTGCTGTATGACATAATATATTTATGATATTCAAACGTGATAAGCAAGATCACAATCTAAGGAACTAAACAATCTATAAATAAGAATTACTTTCCCGTAAACATACCTACTATTTTAAAAATATTGTTTAAAACCTAAATAGCCAAGTGATACACTGTGTAATAAAACCCTCAGTTTGACAATTTCTCTATAATATTAAGTAAAATATTATTATTCTTCCCACACTTGCTTACATTTAAACATAATTTAAAGTTCTTCCTACCTTATTTAATAAAAAGTCAATGAAAACTACACTGGAAAATACTCATACAAAACAGGCACTCTGGTCCCTGCTTTAATCCTCAATTTATGGGATTTTCTTTAGGATCAAAGGAAAATATAATACATTTCAGGTTTCTCAATGTTCAGAGCACTAAAACACAACTACCAATAGTTCTAAGATATTTGAAAATATGAGTAAAGAACTAAAAACAGAACCAAAACATGGAAATTGCAATGCAAGCAATGGTAAAAATGATAGCCATTCCCGCGCAGCTACGTCACAAAAACGCCAATGATGGTGAGGGAGCCGCGGGGCACGGGGCAGAAAAAAGTGAACATGTGTTTAAATGGGAAGGCACCATCCTTTCATATTAG
>MU182800.1:248528-275007 GCA_016904865.1 Pissodes strobi | reverse complement strand
TTTTTTTTGTGCAGCAGTTAAATGAAATTCGTAGATTTTCAGAAGAAAAAAAGAGAAAGTCTTTTACACTTCATATATTTTAATGAAATGATCAATTCATTTCGGTTGAAATACTATTATCTAGAGCCTGAGTCTGTAAGTAAAAAAATATTTTATAAAGGTAAGGATGTAGCTCTAAGAAGAACTGCATAAAGGAAGCTATACCAAGCAGTTAGTTCAAAAATGCTTTCCAAATTTGATAGTAAAAACGTTAACATGTAACCTACCAAAATATAATTAAATACACATGCGTGAGGCGGTATAGATTGCGTGAAGAGGTATAGATATACGAGGAGGAACGCAAAGGAATGAATATGATTTTATTTAAATAATTTCGATATAAAGGCTGCTCCTTTGAAATTATTTCGTACAGGTTCATAAACAATTAGTTGTATTATCATTCTGAACCTTTGCAATGTCCGAACTTTGCAGGGATTCAAAGCTTGGCCCTTGGATATATTTTGCAAATGAACTCATAAAGGAGAACGATTATCGTTGAGGCCCTTTACACTATTCAGATGTTCTGAAATCCGCATTGTCTGCCTGACCGACATACTGTGCATTACACGTATTACAGGATATACAGTTACAGGATATACAGGGTGTTCCTTAATGACATGCTAATATTGCTCAAGAAAAAAAAATTCATATGAGCCTATGTCCTAAACGTCTTAACTTTTGAGATACAGAGTGGTAAAGTTTTCAAATAAAAATACATTTTATATAAAAACCATTGTAGATATCTTTATCAATTTTCGAACACATCTTCTATGCAGTAAGATGCATTTTCTGATGTACAAACAATTTGATTATTTCTACCAGTGGCGTCCGTACGGGTCTTGCATTGATTATTTATGGAGAAAAAAATGGTACGCCACTGCTTTTTCGTAAAGTAAAAATTATTTTTGAAATTATCATTTATTTCTGTGCAAATTTGATCTCTTGATTCTCTTTCGTCCGATGCATGCTTTTGACTTAAAAACATTAAAATTGTGTTTGTGTAAGCTGAAATCCTCGCAGAAATTCTAATGTGGTAATCATTATTGGCACTGGAAAGTTTTCTTTTATTTTTCCTACAGTAAAATCAGTTACATATTTCTAAATTAATTGACAATTTATATTAGACAAAGTCAATAGCTTGAAAAAAGAAACAAATATTTCCATACAACAGTTACCGCATCAGATTGTTAGCGATTTGACCCTGTAAAACGATTTTTATTTTTTATGCGAAAACCAAGATATCAAATTTGCTCAGATATAAATGAGAATTTGAAAAATATTTTTTATTTTAAGAGAAAACAGTGGCGTATCATTTTTGTCTCCAAAAATATTCAATCCAAAACCCGTACGGACGCCACTGGTAAAAATAATAAAATTGTTTGTTCCTCAGAAAATGTATCTTGATACATGGAAGAGATGCACCAAATATCATAAAGATAACTACGATAGTATGACAGTTATTATACAAAATAGTTTTTTTTTCTGAAAATTTTACCACCCTGTATCTGAAAAGTTTGGACGTTTATGACATACATTCATATGAAGTTTTTTTTCTTAAAATGGGCCCAGGAATCACCCCCTTAAATATTACCATATCATTAAGGAACACCCTGTATTGCAAATACCATTTCGTTCCAGAATCGGTTTCGTGCGTTTAACTTTTGAAAATAAAACTCCGACGAGATTGATGATTTATAAGCAATTTTTACGTTGTCAGTTTTGAAAATATTACCAATCTTAAGTGAAATAGGATCAAAGAAAGATTTTTTATATATTTTGGAGACTGCCGAGAGGCAATTATCGTATTTTTAAGCTATTTAAGATCCTTAAAAATTGGACATATTGTTGGCTGCCTCATTCTCTGCATAACTCATGTATGTTTAAAATAAAAGTTTTTTTTTCTGAATTAAAGGTACATATTTATGCTTACCTACTTAAGTGCATTTTATTTATTTTTCTTATCATTCTATTCATTTCACTATATTCTGTTCATCTAGTTTTTACTTTTTTAGGAGTTCTGTGAGAGTATGTCTCGTTACCTTCAATTTTATCGGACTGCAGTTATTAGTATTCCAGATGAGATAAACTTTTTAACTATTCACGAGAAAACTTATCAAATACAGATACAGATATCTACCTTAGCTTCAATTTGTAAAATTGGACCTTATGCATCTGAAACTGAACATATGCCACATGGAGTGGCATTGTTGAATTATTTGTATCAGAAGGTGTTGGGTCTTAGTGATAAAAATCTTTGTATGGTTCTATATTCTATTCTTTATCCTTGTTGCCAGATTTATTTTAGGTAAGACAGTATTTATTATGAATTATGTATTTTTATTAAATATTCTTACATCAGTAATTCTAATATAGAATAATTAAATAGCTTCTTTTCAACTGTCAGTAAATGAACTATTTTGGATAAAATAATAAACACCAGTCGGAAAACAACTTGTGTGCAGTAAAGTGAATTCAATGCGTTGACTGGGTTACTAGAATTATAGCGCTTTTTAAAAAGCTTTTTTTTAAGGAATATAAGGTTATGGCTGTAGTATGAGAAATCGGTTTAGAGGCAGTTTGCAGTGTATATGCAGTATTAATGAAATTTGGATGGTTTGTTTCTGTTTCGAGAACTTATATTGGGGATCTAAACTAAAATCTGTAGAGAGGCAAATACTACTACCTGAACACGATATGAAATAGTTTTATTTGTTGTTATTTAATTTAGTCGTTTGTTATATTTATGTATATATGTTTTATTATGTCTAGTCCATTAATAAATAATTTATTCTAGTTTTTTTAATTTCTAAGTTGATATCTGGAATATCACTGTTCACGTTTCTAACTTGTTTTTAGCCGGTTTTTGCATCAATGGCTAATAAAAGGAACTTTGAATGATCCATATGGTGAATTTTTTATAACTCCCAATCTAAAGTACTTATCTACTAGAGGTAGGACTTACTGGACCAGAAGTTATGGGATCAGGGAAGATATAATTCCGGATTTTTTGTTAGACCTGAAAGAAGATATTTTATTTTGTGGCAAGATTATGAATTTATTACAACTTTGTAATCCTACAGTAAGTGTATCTTAAATCGAAAATTAAGCTTCAATTGTGTTATTAGTGCTTTTTAGGTACCTGTGTTCAGGAATTTAGCAGTATAAGTAGCTTCTGACTTACACCACCTGTTAATTTTGCATTATTTAAGTTAAATATTAAAAAAATCTCGGACTCTTCCATAATTTTATTACATAATTACAGTTTTTTGGTGTAGAAACGAGTATAGTAAAAATTAATATGGCTTCTGGGCGCCATTTTGATGTTTTTTTTTTTAGCGGAAATATTGACCATGCAAACATCGGTTGGAAGGTCTTCTTGAACAGAATACCATTTCAACTTTTCGCATCTTCCTAATTTATTTAAAATGACAGGACAAAAATCTCCTTCCTTCTTTAGGTATCTTTCAAAATTCTTGTACAGGGTATATATGCGTTACTATTGAATTTGCAATCGTTAATATATCGAAACGGTCCATTTTTAGACATATGGTATTATATATAAATTATGTTGAGATTTAATGGCAGAATCTAAAAATATATTAATATGCACGTTTCATTTAAAAATATATGATTTTGACCTGTCATTAGTTTCTACAATAATCTGTATATTCGAAGGTATTTGTTGCTTGTAACAGCTTGTCAGAGGTCTCATTTTGCCCGTTCGAAATAGTTATTTTCCTACTATATGCGTAAAGCGTAAAGTAATACTCTTTCGCACCCAAAAAGGTAGACGAACGACGCGAAGCGGATTTCGGATGTTTTAAGTGCGGGAAAGATACTTTCCGCAAGTGTTAGGAACAATATCTCTTCTACGAGCATCAAATAAAACGAAAGGCCATTATTATTTTTTGAAGAATCTTTAATGAAACCTGAAAGAACTACAATTAACAGTTTTACAATTATTATTGATGAAAAGCTGTATGTTTCAAAATGTAGTTTCTTGCTGACTGGGAACAAATCTGATATTAGGTAGTTGTCAAAATCAACAGGTACGCCTATTGTTCAATGCCATATAATCATCATTTATCATTATACAGGGCACTTAAATATATGTTTTTTTTTTACTGAAACATCGGGAATTACGAACAAATTTAGGCATAAAGAATTAACTACGACTGCAACGGTTTTTTATGTTACATAAAATAGTTTACCGTTACTAAAATACACGTAAATTTCCCGTACCTATTAGTTTAACTTTTCCGCACTAGCTACTTGCGGAAAGTTCACGCTATTACTAAGATCCCCACGTTTCAGAAGGCGCGGGACGAAGTTTATGACAGCCTACCTGGAATACAGGGAGAAAATTTTTATATATACCCTGCTTGAAGTAGAAGGTAATTATTTAATTTAAAATACAAAATTTGTCTTGTCATTTTGCAATAGCTGCGTGTGAAGATGTGAATAGTTGCGATAAAGAATATTTCTTATTAGATATATTTGAATATTTGTTTATTGATAAATGCCTGTTGAATATAGCAATAGTTTGAGATAGTTTGAATTAGCATGTGTAAATTTAAACAATTTAATTGTTAGAATTAAAATATAATGTATAACTTAATTGAAAATTAACTCGCTTGATTAAGATTTGTTTGTTCATCAACTCTAGATATATGCAAACATTCTATATAGCACCAGCACGGGATTCATTCTAATGAGCTATTTGTTCAGATTATACATTATTAACTAGGTGATAAATTTCAGAATAAACTATGTGTTTATCTTATGGGAACGAATCCATTGATATTGACTTGCTGTTTAACACCTGATAAGTTAACTATGTTGGAACAAAATTCGTCGAAGTATTTTCTAGAGGCTTCTGCAGAGTGTGGTCCAAAATTTAGTTTTATTAAAATTTTTGAAAAATCTCGTCAAACAGATATGAGCTATCTACAGCTAATGTCTAAAAGACGAGCCGCAACATTGAGGAGGATTGAACGTAAGCGATTTCATTTGTAGTTTCTCTATAGATAACTTAAGCAATGAAATTTTTATAGTTGAACGCCAGAAAAGTGCTCAAGAACAACATGAAAAGAAACTGGAAGAAATCTTCATGTTAAAAGAACAGTATGAATCGGCCCTTGAGCAAAAACAGTTGAAAATTTATAAAGAAATTGAGAAAGAGATAAACACCATACAAGAAAATTTAAGGATAGAACAGATGAGAGAAAAACTGATCGTGGAAGAGGCGTAAGTTTAATTAGAAAATATGACTGGCAGTTTTGTCAGTGCATTCTTAAGTGTAATTGTCTGCTAAATTCACCCAAAAATGTGGTTTAGCCCTCGGTTTTCATTTAAAATTAAATTGTGTGAACCCTTTTCCAAAAATGCAGCTTGATAAATTTTGATGTGACCATTGTCGATTGGTGTTGTTTGTTTCTTTTCGTCGATATGTTTTTTCGTTTCCACTGACAAGTAACATTGATGATTGCTTAGTCCGAAAGCTCTTTGTTATAATTTTATAGGAAGTCCTTTTTGGATTAAAATTTGTGCATACAATACAAAGGGTGTTTCATTTAGTATAATTCTTTAATAGGCATTTTAAATATATTCTAAATTCATTTCAACTGCTATAAAATTGAATTATAACATATTAATTTATTTAGATATGTCCTTCAACTAAACATCGTCAAGCTTCGAATAAGTACCTAAGCTTATCACTAACAGGGTTCGTTTTTTAATATTTTCGTGTTGCTGGTTACGTAGGGTCGTAGGGTGTCCATTAGGATGACAAATACTATATCTCCATTATACTACTAAAATTATTTTCTATTATACTGGGCGTATTCAAAAGTCAAGAGGTGTCAAGGTTTATTTTTTTGAAGTGAAAACTTCTTTAGTACGGGTGTGCTTTGAGACTCGATAAAACGAAAAGACGACAGTAAAAAGAGATCTATAAGATGTAGCCTGCGAGGGAATGAGATACAACACGTTATACAGTTGTTCCATGTTTGTTAAGAGTTAAAAGTGAAAAGTAGTTCTCGGCCGATCACTGAGGTTAAGCACCGTCGGGCGTGGTTAGTACTTAGATGGGTGACTGCTTGGTTTAGTTTTATGAAGGTTTCACTTCTGCCGCGTGTGAACTGCACGCGTTTTTTTAATGGAGCACGTTATTATTGGATTTTTGAATTCTATAGAACAACCGAACATTTCGGTACTTAAATTACTTATAAAAAATATTGATGAAAATTAGGCAAATTGAAAAAGTCCCGCCCTAACTATTGTCATAAAAATAAATGTTTTAAGTAAAGAACTGACCATACAACACAGATGTTTTATAAGTATAAAATACTAATAGTACTAAATGTGGCAGCGTGCACGTCTAAATGTTGCTCTGTTAATTTTCGATTAGTTAATGTGTTTTAATTCGTGAATGTATATTTGTTTGGTATTGATTTGTTTGCCAATTTTTTTCTTGTGTAACGTTCTATGACATAAAGGGAAAAATTATAAAATTTACCTCAAATCGGACATTCATGGATATCAAAGTAATCAATTTTTAATATCAATAGAAATATGCTTATCAGTTGAGCTATTGAAACCTATATTTCTTGTACGAATCCCCAACTTTACGCCAAAATTGGCCTGCGTTTGGATTTATAGGGGGACCGATCAATAATTGTTTAGCGGTAGTGGCTTGCACGAAATGTGAAAAGTCTTTGACTCCAGATCAATTGAAATACAGATTCGAATCCTCTTTATTATGTAGTGTGACGAATTTAAGCAAAACAGGTGTGAATTTGAAAATTTATTTCTGGCCAAAAACTGAAATCAGGGAAATTGCATAATGTCGTCTAAGTGTATTTCCTGAATATCTGAAGCGATGTGTGAAGTGTTAAATTGCTGCAAAAATAAAACTAACAATAACTGGATATGCGTAACATCTAATAATATCTTGCATCCTAGTTGCTGGAAGAGACCCAGAAATTATAGGAAGCTGAATCAAAACTTGATACGGTGCTCTGAGGATTGCCAGGCTAATGCTGAAAATGAGGGGGTTGTAATAAATGCCTTACAGCCTATTGTTCGAGAGTTAAAAAAAGGAACTGCAAACTAAAGATGATTACAAAAGAAAATAAAAAATAATTCAACCGCTATTGAAAATGGTACTATTGAGATAGAGACAAAATTGCTGGCCGAAATCGACAATTGCAGACATCAAATAAGTAAGCTCCAAAGACAGGTTGATGAAAGGAGCGTTATGATTAATTCATCGAATGTCAACTTTGTTGATGCTGAGACTCAATCAGCTTTAGCACTGAATACCAAACAAATTCAGACAATACCAATCACCTACTCACAGTCTGTTGAAACTCAAACTAATAAGATGGTAAATCATTCAATTACTCAGACAAAAATAATATGGTCTGCAAAGTCTAAAAAGAACACCGTTAGATTATGTTAGTTCACAACCTATCAGACCGAATCAGCTACTTTTGATTGGGAATCAAATTGAATTAAAGGACGTGCCAATTGCTTTTAAATGCGAACTTAGATCAAGATTTGACGTAAACTGTCAGTGTTCAGCGAGACCCCTTGTGCTGGAAAACCTAGCTAAGTGGAATTACGGATACAACGCGAAATTTACAAAACAAGACTATGTAGTCCTGTTCAGTTGATTTCAGAATAGGAGTACATTACTGAGCGAAGGATTCCTAGGAGATCTCTCAGAAGAACATAGAGATACAAATCTTGCAATAGTTGGTACACCATGATGCTTAAAGGAAAATCTTAAGTATGTTTATCTATGAAGTTAGTATCAGACTTAAAACATTATGTCATAATCACAATAGTCACATTATCTATCGACCTGTGCAGTCTTTTCGTGAAGGCAAGTATCGGGGAGTATGGGAAACATATAATATCCTAGTGACCTACATATGTATTGAAATAATAGCTAAGACCAAACCAAGCTGGTCACTACAGATGTCCTCTGTAACCATTGAGGATCCCACCAAGACATAAATATAAAATGTAACTCTCGAAGAACGATTGGTCGGTCTTCTTTGAAGTGATACCATTCGTCGGGTGAACTTCCCTCTAGTTCTGTCAACTTCCCTGTAGCTCTGTCAACTTCCCTGTAGTTCTGTCCCATGCGAACATTGGGTGCTCTATCAGTGAATTTCTGTTGGGAATTGTTGATGGCGAGCAGCCTGGAAATCTAAATGTAAATTTTTGCCCTTCTTCAGAGACTATGAACAGGACCTAAGTGAACGTTGTGCTGGTAATAAATCTACATCCGGTGTGATAAAACCTATCAAAATTTTATACATTTTAATATTCAGAGTGTAAGATCACAATGTCTGGAGCTGGAACAACTTATCAACGAAAATGAGTACGATGTGGTGGCTTTTTGTGAACATTGTCTATCTTGAGGTTTTCGTGGAGAGCTTCCAGGTATGTATCGCCGAGAAAATTTACTTGGGCGAGGAACTCTACTATTAAGTAATAAGAAGTTTGCAATGCCAACATTGACGACTAACATTGATAGCATATAAAAGGATTTTGAACATTGTGTTTGTAAATTTGCAATAAATAATAAAAAGTTTATTATAGCCAGCGTATATCGTTCTCCACAGTCGGATTTGGGTGTGTTTCTGTTCAACTTAGAAATCTTAATACAAAAACTTACAAACAACAGTACTAAAGTCATAATTTCTGGGAATTTCACTGTGGACTTAAATAATAACACCACATATAAGAATAGACTATGTGATATGTTTTCTTCTTACAATTTTAGACATTTGATAAGGGAATTTACCCTCCACTCTAATACAACTGCATCAGTGATTGACAATTTGTTTGTCAACTTTGATTTTTCATTTAATCTAAGAGTCTTTGAAACAGGTGTATCTGGTCAGTGTGTCCTGGAACCTCATGTGCACCATTATCTATCTGCATCAGGTAATTCAGGCTGGAATTTAAGTTATTCGAAAGTTCAAGGATCTTTCTCGGTGAACAACAAACTGTCTTTTGAACCTCTTTTAAGTAATGAAAAATGAGAGAGTGTATGTAATAAATTAACAGCCAATGATATGTTCACTTCTTTCTACAACACCTTTATGCATTATTTTAACCAAGATTTCCAAGAAAAAAAACTGAAAATAATATTGATGAGTAAAATAGGAAAAAATGGCACAATCAAGAAGTATTGCATCTTTGCGCTGAGCTAAAAAAAAAACTTGCATTGACTAAAAAGCCATTCAGATAGTGAACAGGTCACTAAATTATATACGGAGAAAAAGTTTGAATACAAAAAAATACTAACCGAACGTCAAAAGAAACACTACGACGATTAGATCTTAAATTCAAACGATGTAAGTAGGTCTGATCTTACATAATTAATACATCCTTTCTTGAAGAGCAATTTCCGATACTACTACAAAAAGTGTAAAGTCATCCCTATTCACAAAAAAGAGATAAACATGATATACCTGTAGCAGTGCCATCTGCGTTCTCAAAACTATTTTAAAGAGCAGTGTATGAAAGACTTGCCTTTTCTACACACCAACTCATTTTTTAGTGGTTCCCAATATGAGTTTTAAAACAATCTACTCAAGCTCTTTTTCATCAGATATCATCCATATTAAAATCTCTTGATAAGGGTGTAACAGTCTG
Source organism: Pissodes strobi (assembly GCA_016904865.1). Taxonomy (NCBI): domain Eukaryota; kingdom Metazoa; phylum Arthropoda; class Insecta; order Coleoptera; family Curculionidae; genus Pissodes; species Pissodes strobi. Next base: position 265,293 of record MU182800.1, on the reverse strand, counting down.
ATTTTGCCACTATAAAAGATTATAACTTATTTTATATGCTGCATTTAGCAACAAAATATTCTATATTTTGTGGTAAGAATTATTGAGTATTAACCTTTTCAGTTAATTAATTATAAATTCATCTATTTGATTTCTTTTCAACAAGTTTAATGGACTTACAGTTGCAGCATTTATTCATATTAATTAATTATATATACGATTATTAATACATAATATGTATTAGCTTCTATAACACTGTTGTGGCCATAAGTCGCCCTCCTGCAGTTTGTGACTCTATTTATTTTAGTGGATAATCTATTGGCTTGGTTAGCTTCATCAAACAACTTAAATAAAAATAATTGTGATATTAGTTTAGCTTTGCTTATTTATATTACAATAATTTTATGTTTACTTGCACTTCTGTATGTAAGAACTTAGTTAATAACCTAACTTTGATCCTCGTTAGATCGGTCAAAATCATATACTACTTTCGGTTTGAATATTTCACTTATAATCTCAGGCTGATATGGCTTTACCTTGTTAGGGTCATTAATTTGGTTTGGGATACTGCTGCTGCTTTATTATTTACCTGTTAATTCAAGAATAATGGTGTTAATTATATTTGTCTTTCTCTTCGATAGTAAAAAACTAGTACCTGTTGCTTATTTTCTTCTAAGACTTGTTGATTTCTTCATAGATTGCTCATTGTTGTTTCTTCTCATACTGTTCTAGGGATTTAGGGCGTATCCCTCACATATTTCCCCGTGGTTTTCCCTTGTTTTTCTTCAATTTTCTCTCAACCGTCAATGTTTGTTTTCCTTTATTATGTCTTAGTAGATTTTGAGATTATTTTGTGGTTCCACTTTCTTACCGACAGCTGTGGACTTTGAGATTTGGCATGTCTACTTATATCTATCTTTTCAAGTGGCATGATGTAAGTTTTGTAATATTCAATTGGTAGCGTTGAATATTAGTAATACGCTATTTTCCTTAATTGTTGTTGTCGATTCGATTTTAATGGTTTATTATTTTGTTTACGAATATGTCCTATTGTTTATGGAAAAAAATAATTTTAGCTCATTGCTTAGTTCTCGTTTATTATCTTAGAAGTATTCCTCGTATCGACTGTTTCTTCATTTCGATAGTAGCTTTTCGCACTACGATTTTTTTCTTCACTGATGTTCTTTTCTCTGTAAATTCCTTGGAAGTTGCAAATGAATAGAAAGAAATTCCTACTGGAGAGACAGGAAGTGTCTGCTGAGGTGTAGTGGGTGACTCAGCTTTTATACTACCCTTCTAGGGGATCTTGATTTGAGTTCCTAATTTGTGTTACTCGACCGATTTATCGGGATATTCGTACTAGACCAGGTAAAATTTTTCTGGAATTTATTTTTTTTACTCCCGGCTGGCACATGGTTGCCATGATTCTAAAGGTTATTTTCCATTATTTCTAGAGGCTTTCCGAGCTCACCTTATAAAACCGAATCCATTGATCCTCCAGGCAACCCCCAACTCAAGAGAGGTAAATATTATTAATTTTTTTTTGTCTATTTAATGATTTATTTGCTTTTATCTGTGTTATTTTTTTTTACATAGACCACCAGTTGCATTGCATTCCGTAGGATATTTTACCTTTTTCGTTTTATCATATCTGAACTTTTTTTGTTAATGTAACTTTAGTTTTGAGCATATGGAGAAGTTTATATTATTTAGGGGTGTTTATACCTATTTCTTTTTATATTCAAGTTATTTGCACCTTTTGTATTTCCTTATTTGCTGATGGTTACTGAAAATCCATTGATCATGTTTGGGGTGATTTGTTGTATAAAAAAATATATATGCAAGAGGACTATAATTTCTTCATTGAAGTAAGGGGCCTAGTCCTAGTCTAATTAGTATTTGGTTATTACAGGGTTTTCACGTGGTTTTTCACGACCGGGTTTCACGACCGGTTTTACTACAGGTTTCACTACCGGTGCCAGAAGCCTTTACAGGCTTTCACCCATAGGCCGAGAAGTCCCACTTTCGCCTTAAGGCATAGGCACTTTTACTTCATCTGTTGAGCTTGCAGCCTTTTCAGCAGCAGACCTTCGGATCTAACGTGGTATCGTTCCGATTATTGTTTTATGATCTAATTATTGTTGGCCGAGAATTAAGATAGCTTTTATGGACTTTATTAGTTTTTTTCCTGGTCGATGAATATAATTATTTTGACTTTAGTAATTAACTGATAATATTATCACTGCATATATTATTGGTATTAATTTTGATCACTTCGGATAGAGTCTTTAAGTGTAAGACATACAGTACCGAGTTTGCCAAAAGAATTGGTCTCAGTACAATTATCATGTAGATATGTTCTATATTGTTGTGGAGGATTCATGTTTACCTTACAAATGTTTGCCTGTTACTCCACTTCTATTTATAAATCTTCATAAAATAGAGCCGCTTGCTCTGGCTCCAGGGTGTAAACAGCACAAGTGCTAGTTTAGTGACCCTAACGAAGCTGAAAAACCTAAAGGAAACTGGAAAAACGGTCGACGTTTCGAGGAAAAATCTGCCCCCGTTGTCAAGAACAAATCTAAAAATAAAAATGGTTAGTAAAATGTAAATAATAGTAAAAGGCTTTTGCAAATTGTCAAGTTTTGAATTGACTTTGGCAAGATGACAATAATAATGTCATATCATTTAATTACTGGTTACTGGTCTTTTGGGTTAGTGTGATATTGAGGCGTTATTAGGTAAATAATTGATTCGTTTTTGAGGTGTTATATATCCACAATTTGGTGTTATGCGCAATGATTTTTGTTGAAAGATTTAGTTAATTTCTAAGTGTCCATTATCAACGTCAGTTTTTAGCAAAGGTAACCAGGTGCTATTAAAACTAACAAAAGTTGAAGCAACACATTCATTTTTATTTAATAAAATTAAAGCACTTTCTTTAAATTTACGTTTTTTTAGATGATGGTTCATTTGCTAAAGCGTTCCATTGGATTCGGTGATTGTTATCAAATGCATGTTGACAAATATGTGATTTGTGGAATTGTGTATTTTTAATATAAGTTTGGTGTTCTTTTATACATTTTGATAATGGTCTACAGGTTTCACCTATATAAAATTTATTGCATTCACATGGTATCTTATAGATAACATTTTTAGTAATTTCATTTTCATTGAGTGGTTTTTGTTTTTGTTAGTTTGGGTCCCGGGGTGTTTTCTGTTTTGAAAATAGTACGAATGATAAATTATTACTTATTCGTTTTATTTTGTCTGATAAACCAGGAATATAAGAAATAAAGAGGTTCGTAATAGGTCTATTTTGATTTTGTCTAATATTTGGTTGTTTAAACTCTATAAAGCATTTTTGAATGAAATCAATATGATAGTTATTATTAATCAAAACATTGCTAAAAATTCTTTTTTCTCCGATTGATAGGAAATATTAATTTTGCAGACACATATCAATTAGCAAATATTACTTTTCCTGCCTTGGCAGCAAAGTAAGTCCTTTCCTGCCTAGGCAGTAAAATGATTAGTCTCCATGGGAATAAAACGTTTGACATAAGTTGTCAAACTATAATTATTATGGACATATACATTTCCATAGCAACCAACCGTTCCAACAATTGCGATTTCTATCAAATTTTGTTTTAATTTATCACTACAGGAAAAATAAGAAGATTGTGGGAATTGTAATAATTTGCAATTATACAATATACATATATCATTATAAACAATCGGAGAAAAAAATATATGTTCAACTCGGCACCAAAGTAGATTGACTGCCGTAGCTGAATTCCTAGCCTCGCTACGCTCCGCTATGAACTATCAGCCGCGGCAGTCAATGTACTACTTTGCTGCCTAGTAAAACAAATAACTATTTCTGGGTTGAAATTTTGACTATTACAAATTATTTTCATTCGATCATATAGACTTTTTACGACCTCCTTTTTAAGCATTATGAGTGATTTGATTCAAAATTTAAATATCTGTTTGTATGTGTAGGTTTTCTGTATATTTTGGTTTTAACTATTCAAGTCTCTTTTTATAAGAATGTCGACAAATGAATGCTGTTCATTAATTTCCTTTTGTATAATGAATTGGATTGTCGGTTCTTTTGTGTTAATATGATTTAGAAAATCTTTAAGAAAATGTTCGTTATATGGATAAATTTAAAAAATGTCATCTATATAACGCCACCAAATGAAAGGTTTATATTGATAATTTTAAATTTTAATTAATAAAGGTAATAGAGGCGCACCCATAGCCATACCATTGTTTTGTAGTAGCTGGTATTGTATTGAAGATATTAGTTCTTACGCAAAAAGTAAATAATTCGAGTATTGCGTCAATATTAAGTTTTGTACGTTCATTAAGGTTAGTATCGTATTCTAATTTATTTCTTAAAATATTTAAAGTTTTATCAACAGTTACGTTAATAAAAAGACTAGCATCATCAAAACGCACCAGGGTGTCGTTAGGATTTAAATTAATTTGTGATAGGTTTTCTAAAAAAAAAATTGAATTTCCTATATATGAGCTAGTTTTGTTTGCAAGTGGATTAAGAATGTTGAGTATATATTTAGCAATGGGATCTGTTGGTGAATTTATACAGCTTACTATTGGATGTAGAGGTATATTTAGTTTATGTATTTTCGGTACTCCATAAAAATGAGGTGTTTTGCTATTGTGTAGTGTCAGTTTGAATCTTTCTATATCATTGAACTGATTTTTGTGTTTTTTTAGTATATTGTATATCTGTCTCTCAATACGTTCTGTTGGATCTTTATTTAGTATTGATTAATTATCATCATTCAAATGAGACTTTACTTTTTCATCGTAAGTAATGCAATGCATTATTATGGTTGAATTGCCTTTAATGGTTGTAATGCTCTTTGTTCTGTGTATGTTAAATTTTGTTTAATTTTAAATGGGTTTTCTAGTGTGATTTTGGTTCTAATTCTAAATTCGTTTTGATGTTCTTCTGGTAAGTTTTATGTTGTTTCTGCAATTGGTGAAATGATATCAAACTTATGAATGATTTTAGGAGTAACTGAGTAATTTAAACCTTTAAAAAGAACAAGTTTATCATCGTCAACCCTATTAGACAAATTGATTACAGCTTTGTCAATAAAGTCGTTATTTTTGGCAATAGGAATTTCCTTATTAATTTTTCTTGAGTGAGATTATTAAATTTATTTATATGAATACGTCTTTGTTTATCAAAATTTATTAAATAACTGTTGTGAACACAGTTGCAAATGTGATTGAAATCCATAGGTAAGATCCGGTTTTGTAAGTTTAATTTTAAATTATTAATTTATTTTTTAATTTTATATTTATTAAATCTATGAAACTGTAATCTTATATTAAAAATAATAATAATAATCTTATATTAAAAATACACAATTCCACAGATCACATATTTGTCAACGTGCATTTGATAACAATCACAGAATACAATGGAACGCTTCAAGTATTTTAGCAAAGGAAGCATCATCTAAAAATCTCAAATTAAAGAATGTGCTTTAATTTTATTAAATAAAAATGAATTTGTTGGTTCAACTTCTGTTAGTTTTAATAGCACCTGGTTACCTTTGTTAAAAACTTAGAAATTAAATAAATCTTTGAACAAAAATCATTGAATTTTTCTTAAGCGGATAACACCAAATTGTAGATATATAAGACCTCAAAAACGAATCAATTCTACTCAAAGAACTTGATTTAATTGTTTAAATGATATTATGTGCCTTTATGAGCACTAAATCAGATGATCAGATAAAGCGAGATGGCGCCGGCGTGGCGTATGAATAAACGTAGGGTGAGGAAACATTCTTTCTACAGTTTTAATTTTTTTTATTACTTAGTTTTTTTGGCATGCCTTGGGTTAGTTGGGTTAGTTTTTGTTGGTTGCGCCTCGCGGCGAGCGGAGAGCATTGCATGAATACAAATGCGTGAAGTGAAAAAACGGAAACAACATTGACGGGAGGGGATAGTGTAACATACGTGTTTATCTAGCCAATCAGGGGACGTTATTTAACTGGGGAGCCTGATTCCGAACTCCGCTCGTCAATGTTGTTTACATTTGTATTTTTACATTTTCACTTCGTACAATTCCCTCCGCTCGCTGCGAGGCGCGACTAACCCAAACTGAACCAAGGCATGCCAAAAACTAACTAATCTAATAAAAAATATACAAAGACCGGGCGTCGAAGCAATTACTTTGCTTTTTACAGACGCGAGCTTCGCCACCTGAGCCAAACTCTCACATTCCTGCTTTCTCGAAAAGTTTTATACAAACACCTGAAGTGAAAAATGTGTAAACAGATCAGGCTCCCCACAGCGGCGCGACGCTAGTGTTCTGTAAGGCGGAGGCATCCTAAATACGCAAACGGTTATGCACACGTGGCGTGTGGAAAGCGATCGACAATTTGACGAATTAAAACCTGCGAAACATAATATGTGCAAAACAAAAGGTATTTAAATATTTTTGGAAGTAGTTAAATACTCCACAAATATTTAAATATTTGTAGTAGAAGTTCGATACTTCAAAAGTATTTAAATACTTTCGAAAAAGGAGACAATTGGGAAAATATAAAACAAAAAGGTGAAAATGCCATAAGTATTATAAAGACCTAGTTTGACCTTAATTACTTAACTATACTTAAATGCGAGCAAGTCCAACTTCGTATGTTTTTCAGCAACAAAGTTCAAGTCTAGTTTCCTAACGGATCTTACGGTCTATGATCATCATTGTTTAGACCATGCTCAATGTAACTGTAATTCAAAAATTGCACAAGTAAATGAAATAGAATATCTTGGAGTTTTGATTGATTCAAACTTAAACTGGTGCTCACACATACAATACGTGTCAACTAAACTTAGAAAGAAAATACATCAGTTCTACCAGCTAAGGCAATTCATGAGCTATTCAATCTTAAAGCAAATCTATCTATCTCTAGTTGAATCAATATTAAATTACTGCATCACGGTGTGGGGAGCGGCAGATAAATCGAATATGGAACCCTTGAATGTTACCCAGAAATATCTATTAAAAATTATTTTAAGAAAGCCTAAAATGTACTCCTCTGAAACTCTGTTTTCTGAAGCCAATGTCCTAATGATTAACCAAATTTTTATTAAATCTGTAATAAGATATATGTCAAGAAATAAATCCATCTTACCTTTTCCTACTCACAATGTTAACACTAGGGCAAACCGTAGGGGATTTGCTGTTACTCCAAATCCTAAACTTGTAAAATGTAAGAAAAGACTATTCTATGTAATACCTAAAATATTTAATATGCTGGGTAATTCTACTGAAAGAGGGATTTTTCCTGACTTTCCCATTTGTGAAGAATATATTTAATATTTATTAAAAAGCAAGGAGCAATTTAAAACTAGATTTCCTGATTGTTATTTTTGGTTTAATATCCAACCATAAAATTTTGCTAAAAATTTAGTTTCCGATGCATTCAAGCAACATTTCTCATCTCCGTGTCATGTCTCCTACTCGATTACGTACACATATGTTTTGTTTTAAAAACGGTGTTATTATAATTTAAAAGAAAATACCAAGGTAATTATAGTAACTAAACTGTAGGTAAAGCAACTCCGTATAAAGAATAATAGCCAGACTTGTAAACATTTAAAAAATATATAATAAATACGTGTCGCCAAGAAAATCCTCACCTCCGTTCTGTTAAATTTAAATTGATTTTTACATCTAATAGAGGGCGTAAAAAATCCACATAAATTGTCGACGGGGGGTGCTATTTAGTCTGCTTAGGAACGTGTAATAGGATAGATATGTTGTAAGTTTTAGGCAGTTTCGTGCATTATCTACATCCACGTGGTAAGTTCGATATTCAATTTTCTCAAATCGGTGAATGCATATATCTTCTATATTATATACTTTTTTTTGTTTTGTTTAGTTAAATCATATGTATTATCTATTTCCTAAAATAGATTCAAGTCGTGGTCTTTTTATCACAAAGATTTACAGATATATTTTAGTATTTATTGAAAAATCGTCACCTCCGTGGTCTCTCCTCCATGGTTAAATTGAGGTAACGGAGGAGAGGATACCTTCTCGGAGGTGAGGAACATTACACTTCTTTCGTTTACAACAAATTACTTGACCCAAAATGTTGCCCTCAGGACTGTAATAGTTTTTTCTTAATAGAACAGTGAAAATGGCGAGAACAATAAGCGTGGAAAAGCAAAAAGCGTTAACTGAAAAGAAGAAAGAGTACATGCGACGACTAAGAGCAAATATTAAGAATGACGCTATAAGATACGAAGAAGTGAAAAAAAAAGAAAGAGAGAGGTATCATAGGAGAAAGGCAGAAGGAAAAATAAAAACCATCTCTGAGCTAAGTGAACGAGATCAAAGAAAAATTAGAAAGAACTGGAGGCTAAAGAGCAAAAAAGCTTACGAATTAAAGAAAAACAAGAAAGAAAATACTGCAAGATTATGCGATTTAACTCAACCATCTACACCTGTACCGAGCGAAAATGAAGAAGAAAATGAAGCAAGAGTTATTGACGAAACACCCAGACAATCTGTAGGACGAAAAATTGAACGAAGAAACGGAAGAAGAAGAAACAGGGAGATGCTGAAGAAAAAAATTGCTGAACTGGTGAAAAAAATTCGTCTGGTATTACAGCAAGCGAAAACGAATATACCGTAAAGTTTTTACGAAGATAAATTTCTGGCACCTTCTTTTCGTTTCCTATAGTTGACGATATATCGTTTATTTATAACAATGATATTATATCCGTTCTTACAGAGCCCAAAATAAGTAAGCGTGAGCAGCATTATTTTGACCTTTAAAACGTTAAAATTACTTGTGTTTATTCTGTATAACAATATTTTTTAGTTTTAAAGTTTTTAAAGCCATTAAACTTAGTTTTTGATCTATGGCGAGGTTATAATTACCTGTGATTAATAAGTATAAAAATATTTTTAAGTTTTTTAAAGACATTAAACCTAGTTTTTGATACACATAGCGTTCTTACTTCTCCCCAACGTTACCACATACCTCAACTCCGTGAAAATGCTTTTGTGATTTTTGCAATATTTCACGTAAACTCAATTTTAATGTGTAACTGTTATTACTGTTTAGTGATGTTGTATAGAGAAATGTAAAAAAGGTATTACGAGATAATTAGCAAGTCTTTAATTTAACTTAAATTTCAAAGTCTGCTTCGCCCGATGTCAACCAACTAACCCATGCTACCAAATGACATGAGAAATAAAAGCTATAATAAAATAAAGAGCATAACTAACACATGGTTGATCGTTAATAATATAAATTGGTTTTCTAAATAACTTTGGTTTTACACATTATATTCATTTTCTATTTACTTGCTACTCTTTCCTAACCAAAATTAAGAATATGTAACAATAATAATATATCTAAATACAAATTGTTAAAAGATATATATAATTTAGGTTTAGTATAGATATAACTTGTAACTTGATACTCTTACTTTAAATTGTTCTTACTTAGGTATATGCACTTTTTCTTTCTTTAATACCATTTCCTCTCTATATTTTTATGTACCTACTTTAAGTGTGCACGCACAGATTGTATCCATAGTGCACACTATATATACTATTATACTGCCGAGTTGTATCCCGTTTTTGAATAAAATTTGAATTTGAATTTGAAAAGTATTTAAATACTAAATACTTGAAAATGTATTTACCGGTGCAAATACATATGTCAGTTTAAGTAAAGTATTTAAATACAAAGTATTTAAATACTTAGAAGTATTTAAATACTAGTAAGTATTTACAAATTCAAATACTGGCCAGCTCTGGTTTTTGGTGACCATGAAAGTACTTGTATTCTTTTCTGCAATTTTTTGTTAAGCTGTTTTATATTTCAATTGCTGTTTGTTTGTCATTAGCTTGATTTTTTTTAAAATCATAACCATCTTCGTAATTGTTTGATTTTTTCTTTTATCGTTTCCTATTTTTTATGTTTTCGTTAGGTGTTATTTTGGTCTTCCTCTTATTTTATTTTTATTTTAGATTTTTTTTATTTTATTTATAATCCAATGTTATTTGTAACCACAATGGCAATAAATATATTTATTAAAAATATTTTTAGTTGTTTTTCAATAGAACTACAATTCAGCTGTTTAAATCACTTACGTCTCATGCTCAATTAATATTACCACAGTATAATCCTTCTTGAATCATACTTGACTACAAGTAATTTTTTATTGAAGGATACTAGTTTCATGAACTCTCACCATTGGCCAAACACGGCCGCTCTGGAAACTCGCCCGTTTGCCCAGGTTCTAATGATAGCCTTGGCACAAATCACAAATAAATCGCAGCGCATATTCCTGGCGGCAATTTTCCTTAATATGTACTATTACAGCACAAAGCCACGCCCTCAATTCGCGTTCATTTCAATGTATAGTCTGTCTCAAGCATCACTGCACAATCTAATCGCGAGCAGCACAAGAAGTCACCCTGCTGTCGTGTAATATTTATAACAACATCGAACACAAGGTATGCCTAAAATCAAGAAGTCAACAGTGCGGCAAATCGACGGCACATTACACTTAACGATAAAGCTAGTATTTGAAAGTAATGCATGTCGGAAAACTACATTAGGATATCGGGATCAAGTATGCGGTACACCTGCTAGATACATGATACCAGCCCGTTTTGATTCGCTCGGCACCTTAGAGGGCGTATCCCTATGCGCTTAACAGTTTATCTTTTGTAAAATCGTTTCCTGGAGAATCGCAGCCCGACTAACTTCAGCATTAGCTGAAGAGTTTAAGATTACGTGCTTAATAAGGTAGTGGATACTTGCTGAATATGTCGTCATAAGTACCGTAGCGCTAGTGTCTTTTTTTTTATAAAACTTTATTTCAACATATAAAATACATTTTAACTTAACCTTAGTTCTCTATTGTATGTCATACATTCGGGATTATACTCCTAATATCCAGTATAACAAGCCTAAATAGCATACATTATATTATAGCTATCTAATTTATTACTGGTCTTATAGTAAGATGTAAGGTCGGATCTAGTTTTTTTTAATTTAACAATCTGTGGAATCATCGACTCTTTGTAATAGTGTAAAGTGGCAGAGGAACTCTTAGTTAACACGTATTGTATGGTTGCCACTACTACAAATAGTACACAGGTTTGTTTATTTATTGCTGATACATTAAAACTCAACCTAATTAGGTCTGAAAGTTTATTCTGTATTTGTGTTATTGTGTTTACTATTCTTAATAGGAGTGCCGAGATGAATCTAACTTGTGATGTACATAGGAATCTATGAAGCAAATTATCTCTGTTCTTTGCACAAACTTGGCACAAATCAGAAGGCACTTTATTTATCTTTTTAAGATTTACACTAAACGGATAGGCATCGTGAATTATCATATATGCCAAGCTTCTTTTATCATGATCGAAGATTTTATTATTCAAATTTAGGCAGATTTGTTTTTGACATATAAAGTAATTAATTCTTTTAAGTATATTTGGTGTTTCCATGTTTTGTTTTAGTAGAACTAAATACATATATTTTATATTTAAATTATCCTTTAGGAGAAAATCTTGAGGTAAATAAACTGCTTCTTTTACGAAGCGTCTTATGTGAGGAAAGTCACAAGAGAAGAAATAGGGGTTAGGGGGATTTGTTATGTGTGAAAAGTTTAAATACAGGGTTATACCATTTTTAATGTTAGAGTAAGTATTTTTGATCAAAAGAGCATTACATTTCATCCAAGGGTCGATTATGGCCAGTCCGCCTTCATGCTTTGGTCGAATTAATGTTGTCCTTGCAACTTTTAAACTGCTGTTTCGGTTGCCACAGTAGCCATCCATACGTAGAAGCAAGTCTCTTAGCTACTCCCACCGGAATTGGCAACACCTGCGCCAAAATCCAAATTCCCGACAGAGCGTACATGTTTATAAAGGTAACTATTTGTATAAGACTTAGATCTCGGTGAATGTTTGCGCCATAATTACATTACACACCTTGTTGACTCTATTATACCAGAGTTGTTTTTAATCATACAGTGTACTGTAGTATAAAAATATACCTCCAGAATCTAAATTTTTTCTGATATTTTAAACCAGTCAAACTGTCGATTTCTAAATGTATGTTTGATCCTAAGTCAATAGCTTTGCATTTATTTAGATTTAGAACAGCACCGCTGTATTTACAGTATATATTAATTTGTCTTTTACTTAACTCTAATTCGTTGAGAGAGCTTACAGTTAGGTTATGTCATCAGCATAAGCGTAAACCTGTATATTATTGTCTTTAAAAAGGCAAATCACGGTTTCGATAACAAAAACGAATCGTAGCATAGACAGGGGACAGCCCTGTCGTACGCCCCTCTCAATGGGAATTTCACGGTTGTGCTGTTTGCTTATCTGTACTATAGAACGGGCTCCGTTGTATAGGGATTTTAGATTGTTAATGATCTGATTATCAAAGTTATATTTAGCCATTGTAAGCCAAAGGAAATCGTGAGAGACCCGATCAAAGGCATGGTCGAAATCAAGACCTACGAGTAGGTTGTGTGTCTTGTTGGCTGTTGTGCTAGCCACAGTATCTCTAAGATTGCATATCGAAACAAATATGTTATTTTTCTTTGCTGATACATGTTTGACAGTTTGATATAAAAGATTCGAACTGAGGACTTAACCCTGTTTTAAGCATCTTCATGTACAGTTTATAGTCTGTGTTAAGAAGTGAAATCGGTCTAAAATCATTAAGATTAGTTGGATCTGTTATTTTAGGAATGATAACGATAACACCCTTTTTAAAAGTAGCGGGGATGAGGGCCCCGTTGTGTATTTCATTAATTAGTTGCAGGATTTCAGTTTTAATTATGTTCCAAAAGTATACGTAAAACTCAGGGGTTAGACCATCGGGTCCTGGAGATTTGTTTCTTGGAATATTTTTAAGAATGTCTTTTATTTCTCCCTCAAGAATTTCCGCCTTTAACTCGGTATTACCATCATCTGAAATTGTATTTTGAAACGCTTGCTGTGGAAATTCAGCGTAATTTGGGGATTCACTTGGTTTTTGTACAGTTTTTGAAAATAATTATGTATACCCTCAGCTATTTTATTTTTATCCCTAATGCACTCACCATCAATTCAGATTTTATCTATTGATTTTTTATGAATAAATTTATATTCCTTATTCAGATGAAATAAAGAAAAATTTTCGTTTTCAATCTGTTCATAGTACCTACCCCTGATCTTTGCCCTTCTAGCTGAGATCTTTGTTCTTTTAAAATAAGCGCCTTAATTTTTTTGATCTGTGAAAAGGTAGTTGCATTGAAGTTTTCTGAATCCATTAGCTCTTTTAGGCATTGCGTAAAAAAGTCTACTTTTCTCTTTCTATTTTTGTTAATCACCGCCGCCCTCCATTTAAAAAAAAAAAATCAATTTTGGGTTTTGCATATGTACACCACCATTCCAACACTGAGCGATATCGTGTTTTGGATTTTATACAATTAATCCAATTATTTTTAAACAAATCGGTGCTTTCTTTATCCAAAAGAACGGAGCTATTAAGTTTCCAAAAATTTCTACGTTTAAAAAATTCGGTATTGTCACCGTATCGAAACTTATGAATAAAATGCTCGGTAATCTGAAAAAGCAACTGGGATCAATTTGACGTCACTTAGGCATTCGCAATTATTCTTTGGCATATAAAATCTATCTAACCTAGAGGCAGAGTTCGAGTGAAAATACGTATAGTCAGGAGCATTTCCCTTTTTGTAAGGCCAGACGTCTAGTAACTCCAAAGTTGATATAATTTGTTTAAGGCCCCTAAAGTCGTTTAAAGTTTGACTGTTCGAATCCCTCTGTGATAGTATACAGTTAAAATCACCCCCAATAAAGAAGTTCTCACCCGCTTTTAGTGGTAGACAAACCTTCGTGTTAAAAAAATATTTCTCTTTCCCGTCTGTTTTGTGACCCACTTGGTACATATACATTAACAAATCTGGAATTACTAATTTTAAATGAAATACCTCTAGATGATTCTAGTAAGATTACATCTTCATATATTAGACCTTCTCGTATTAGAACGGCTGTTCCCCGTTTGTTTTCATTAATATTAACAATAGAATTGTATCCATGAATAAAAGAAAAATCAGAAACTGCCACCTCTTGTAACAACAAAATATCTACATTATTCATATAAACAAATTCTTTTAAAAGATTTAATTTTAGGTCTGAAGAAATTGTACAAGTGTTTACTGTGACTATCAAATATGATACCAACGAGTTCTTACTAAAAGAGGTGGCAGGGTAATAATTACTTATTTTGTCTGGTATTTAACTGGTTTCCAGGGGAGGATCTGCATTTACTTCGTATGCCCATGATACATTTTGTTTTTTCAAGGTTGGTGGTTTTGATGTTTGTTGGTCTCCAGATGTTTCACTTGATACCTGATCCGGATTTCTATAACGTTTTAAGCTGAGTGAGTTCTCCAGTTTTTCATAACGCTGAGTGCTGTTTGATTGCTCATTTCTGTCAAATCCTATTAGCGGGTCTTCTTCGGGTTCTTCCATTGTTACTTTTTGATTTATTTGTTGATTTTTCTGCGTGTTTTGAAGAGTTGTACCCACCTCGGTAGTTGATTGATTCATGCTCGCAAAGTTTTCTTGAGATAACTCGTTCCTTGGTATATTTACCGGGCTATGTATCGATGCTGTAGCGTTGTTGGCAGTTATAGCTGCGTAACTACGTAGTCTATGACTTGCAACTTTGTCACAGTTTAGGGCTTCATGCTCAGTGGATCGGCATTTCCGACATGTTCTTGCTTGGCCGAGATAGGTTATCCAGTACTGTCTTCCAGAAATAATGACATATGAAGGTATTGCACGCTTTACCTCCATCTTCAAAATTTTTGTGTCATTGTAGCACTTGTATGGTAGCTCGTGCCAGAAATAATTTTTAACGGATTCGATGGTTCCATATTGTGACAAAGCTGTTTTGATTTCAAGGTCTGGCACCTCAATAGGTACTATATGGATTTTTACTGTCGTTTTGGCACTCTCATTTTCTACGGGAACACTATAAGAAACTTGGTTTTTAGCTTTATACATCAGCTTCCCTGCAAATAATTCTTGAGTCGCTACCTTAATAAATAATTTCTTTCCATATGTTCCAAAGGAGATAACTTCTTCATCTTTCAGTTTTAATTGTTCTTGTACAAAAGTGTGAAAATCCAATGCTGATATTTTATCGGGAATCTCGGTGGAGTTTAAACTAGATGTGTTGACTTTACTCATTGTTCTCGTTGTACAGATAAGTTGGTGTAAACAAAAAAAAAAACAAATATCCACACTATTATTTTATTTAACTCGGGATACACTTTTAACTACAACAGGCAGCACGACCTGCACGTGCGACGCACAAGTCGAAACTGCAATATGAAAAACAACACGTAACAGTATCTACGTAACTTGCAGCACAAAGTCTCATTTAAGTTTATTTGATGAGTAAAAAATATCAAACTATCCTGAGAATGCATGGAAGCAGAAAAAGTACTGCTTTTGTTTCACTATTATACTATTTTTAATTGAGTTTAAGTCATGGTAATTATCAGAACTTCAACATAGTCAAAATTATATGTATTAATATAAGCTAAATCACTAAGAAAATCTTTTTCATAATAACGCTGAAAACTATTATTTTCGACGTCTCTGTATAGCAAAGGAAGTAAGTCTTTCCGGTGCGGGCGCACGGGAAAGTTTTCCCGTTCTCTAATTTCAAGTGCTAAATTTACAGCTATTTAGTTACAAAATAAGCATAAAGTATCATAAATTGGGTTAAAATTCTACAGCGATGCAGTCTACAAAATTAATCTAATGCATTTTAGCCTCAATAGTCTTATTTTAAGTAAAATTATTTTATTTATTCTGACCTTACTTGTCACAAATACATCAAAACTAGCTGCCTATTTAATTACAATAAAGCATACAAACACATTTCCATAGCGACGCTTGATAAATATTAGATACCTGTGTCTTGCTTGTCTTGCAAGTTTGACGTTTGCTTGCATTTTTATTCAAAATGCATTATGACATGATTTTAGATACCTACATTAAGTTAAGTTAATTTTATGTTTTGATTTCAGAGAGTTATTATGAAAAATATCGTTCATTACTCGTCCAGAAATAGCTTTTCCCGTGCTTGTACGACTTCCGACAGAAAGTGTCGTGCGCGCACCGGAACAGCCTAGTTTCCGTACTGGTAATGAAATATACTATTTCAGTATACCTCTCTGAATCACGATGTTTCATGTCTATTTAGAGTAGAGAAAATCCATTTTCTCATGCGCTAACGTCCAATGCCATAATTTCAAACAAATTTAGTTAGGAAGCACAATATTCGATAAGATAGAATACATGCAATTAGTCCCAGACTCTGTTGCATTCTGTATTATTAAATTGTTAAATTTCATCTTAAATAAAATTAAGTCAATATTTGTTTTTTCTTCATTTATCTATGATAAATATATTGGGGCTACATACTTTATAACTATCAAATATCATACTATAACATGCGATTGAAATATCCTTTGCAAAGTTTAATGCTTTTTTGCCTTTTGACTTTTATTGCAATTTTTATTGAAAATGTATTCTCCAGAAACCGATTTAGAATACTACTAGAAATACTACTTCAAGCGGCAAGAATAAGTCCCTTTCGAAATAATGTGTGATTATTTTTGTGTGTTGTTGTTTCAGAGAGGGACAATGAAAAATATC
>MU182800.1:209437-228528 GCA_016904865.1 Pissodes strobi | reverse complement strand
ATTATGTATGTTTTTTCAGCTCTAAAATGATAGATTACTACACTGAGCTCTGTCAGATCGCAGAAATCCGTAAAGAAAAAATTTTCAATCATATTAAATCTACCAGCAGCATCCATATTGATGCTCCATTAGCTGACTTAAATTGTTTCAAATCTACAGAAAATATTGTCCGAGAGAGAGGTAACAGTTCTTCAGAAAGTTTTTACTCTGTACCGGATGAAGAAGAAACAACCGAAACCGGACATGAAGAGCATGCAGTTATGAAGCAAGAATCACAGACCATTCATAGTTCTGAGTCAATGGATTTGTTGAATGCCAATTTGGAAAGACAAATAAATGCAGGTCTGTAGTATTTATCTTAGGAATAAATAAATAATGATTTTTTTTGTACTTAATTTATATTGGTGTTAATTAATATCGAAAATAACGTGCTAATATTACTGAGTGTAAGTAATGCCAGTAAGTGAGGTGCTAATATTAGTAAACCGTTCCAATACATGATTCCACATAGTTAGTGTGATGAGTATGTTTCATATTCATTTTAATAGAAACTGATATAATTTAATAACTACTCACTGCATTTCAACAATACAACAAAGAATTCATGTTTATCTTTAAAATGTTTGTCTTTTTCTCGACTGTACGATTCTTTGTAAAACAGTAACCCTATTGAAGCTGAAAAACAGTAACCCTATTGAAGCTGAAAAACCTAAAAGAAACTGGAAAACGGTCCACGTTTCGAGGAACAAATCTGCCCCCGTTGTCAAGAACGAACAAATCTAGAAATGAAAATGGTTAGTAAATGTAATTAACAGTAAAAAGCTCGTGCACTTTGTCACGTTTTGAATTGACTTTGACAAGATGACATTAATAATGTCATATCGTTTAATTACTGGTTGCTGGACGTTTACGTTGGTGTGATATTGCGGTGTTATTAGGTAAATAATTAATTTGTTTTGAGGGGTTATATATCTACAATTTCGTATTATGTGTTTAGGAAGAATTCAATGATTTTTATTTAAAGTTTTAGTTAATTTTTAAGTGTCCTTTATCAACTTCAGTTTTTAGCAAAGGTAACCAGGTGTTATTTAAATTGACAGAAGCTGGAGCAACACATTCATCCGACCTCCAGTATATGTATTACCTTCTGAAAGTCGACAGTCAGACTTGTGATGGTACAATTTTTTACAAACCTATTTCGACCCATCCATTACGTTGTGTATTTAGTAGCTCCCAAATTCTTTTAGAGTTTAAATCCGCAATAATTCTTTTGTATTTTTCTTGTTGGGAACTCTTGTTTCCCCCTTTTTTTCTTCCTTATCTTAGCAATTAATACACCAAGAACATTTAATACATTTATTAAATAAACGGAACCAGTGAGCACATGTTAACCCGGATAATCCTGACGTCCTACTAATAGAACGGCATCTTTAAAAATATCTGCGCACGCCAATGGTGAGAAATTTAGCTCGTGATCTATAAGTGAGTTTCGGGACAACCTTATTTGACAGTACCGCGCCGTATTGCTTGCGCAGCGCTGCATGTTTTTGTTTAATTATAAAAGTGAATAAAAATGGCCGAATATAACATCAAGTTTGCTAGGTAAGTATATTACTCAAGAAACATTCAATAACTTATTAGTATTAGCTTTATTTTCATGTATATATACCAAAATAACAATATATTTACTGATAACTCCAATAAGGCATGCTAGTCGTTGGCAGCGAGCCGCCATTTATTGCCGTCCTTTTTATAGGCCGTTAGGAATAAGAACTACTTTACGAAATAAAAATTTGATTACTTATATCATTTTGTAAGTTATGGGTAAAGTAAAATCTAAAATTACCTCTATTTTTGTTTTTAGAGGGTTTTCAATGCATGAAGCATTAGCAATGCTCGAAAAAGACCATTTTCCGCATCCTTCAGCTGACATTGTCATGTTACCGCCCGACGACGACTGTGAAACCGACGAAGATTCAGGCCAGGAAGATACGATGTGCCCTGATAATTTACCCTCTGCTCAGTTTAGGGCTCCAGTATAAAAACGAGTACCTCTCCAAGATTCGGACTGGGAAGATGACAACATTCCTCTGGCTCAACTTATTCCAAAAAAAGTCAAAATCCGCTCCAAAATTAGCCAAAGTTTATAATTGAACTAAAAGTCATATTCCATATGAGCCATGTAACTTTGATTCAGGTCAACAATTTGACTTAGAAGATGCAAATGACAGTTCACCGGTCTCCTTGTTTTTTAATTTCTTTGATGAAAACGTTTTTGACTTACTCATTGAGGAAACGAATCATTATGCGGCAGAAAAAAAATAAAAATAACAAACCAGTTACTGTCCGAGAAATGACAAGTTTCGTTGGTATTTTAATTTTAAGCGGTTATGTACCATATCCGAGACGTAAAATGTTTTGGGAACAGGATAAAGATGTAAAAAAAACATTCTTGTTTCAGAAGCGCTTTCCAGAGATAGGTTTGATCACATAATGCAGATAACGGCAATTTGATTACTAGTGATAAATTTGCTAAAGTTCGTCCTTTGTTTACTCTATTGAGTCAAAATTTCCTAAGATATGCATCTAAAGTTGAGACCCATAGTGTTGATGAGGCCATGGTACCCTATTTTGGGTGCCATGGCTGCAAACAGTTTATACGAGGTAAACCCATACGCTGGGGCTACAAGCTTTGAGTAGGTTGCTCAACAAGTGGTTATATCAATTAGTTTGAACCATATCAAGGCGCTTCTACGCACATTTCACCAGAGTATAAGGAAGTTGGTTCAGGTACTGGTGTTCTGCTCTGTTACGTAGATCAACTTTTGACACGTTGCGTTGGCCTCAAAATAACTCATAATTTTTTTGATAATTTTTTTTCCAACTTGCCGCTTTTTGAATATTTATCTGCCAAAGGTATACGAGAAACTGGAACCGTTCGCTCAAACCGCATTCCCAAAAATCCCCTCAAGTCATCAGGGGAACTCTAAAATGTCCAAGAGACACACGTGATCACAAATCCGATATATACAAAAAATTAACAATTCTTAGTTGGAATGATAATAGCGTGGTTTCGATGGTATCCAATGCTGTCGGTTTGAATCCCATACGGATGGTAAAACGTTATTCAACGGTATGATACCTAATAAATAACTTGAATAAAGGTGATTTTTTTTTAATTTTCATACCTCAGAGGTAAGTGGGTTAACATAAAACAAATCTTAATAAGTGAAGAAAGAACATCTTAATTTCCTTAAAGCTCAGTATGAACATAGGTAAGTCCATTTGTTAAACTCTAAATATACTTAATTATGCCACCTTTTATAAGTTGTAGTAACATCCAGGACCGTAGTACTTAATATGTACCATTTTTAATTCACGAATCAGTTCACCTATTAGTCTAGAGTAACTGGATGTGATACCTGTCACTTATCAACTTATCACATACAACATGCCAGTAATAATTTATATAGGTATAACTTAACGTCTCAATGCTAATATATTATTGGCGAATATTTAATTTCCGATTTTTTTTTGTGGGCGTGGTACGTTGTACCTGTTAATTATTGCATTGTTCTCTTCTCATAACATTGCATTAGTCCAGAACTTAACGAAACAAAGATTACGATAATAACGAAGATTAAAAAAGGGAAAACTGGTCAAGCAATATAATTAAACACCAAGCAAGCCGAAAGACAACGTTTCAGGAGCGAACACACAGTTCCTAACAACTCCTATCGGACATTTATGGATTTTGTCAATTAATCATGTCGTCGCCATACTTGAGCATGGCCTATCGCGACTTGTACGAAAAGGTACATACGAAACGGGGATTAATGGCAGCGCAGCAGGCCGCAGGTATCTCGATTTTTTCTAGGAATGTTCGATTGTTTCGTTGCCACTTATTGTATTTACATATTCCCTTTTATCAATGTTTACAAAATTAGCCGGTTATTTGAAAATGGGTGTATATAACATACACACTCCAAGCAATAGTACAACGACTAAATTCAAAAAAACATTTTGCTTATTTTTTACGCATAAGGTAATGGTTTACTGTCGGACAACTTATTCATTATATTCTCTAGTTCATTTCAAAGCGAAAAATCGAATAAAGAAATTGTTATTCGTACATTTTTTGACTTCGTGAAACCGATGATTTTCCCGCGTCGGACTGGAAAATCGGAAAGTGTAATTTGTCGGACAATTAGATATTTATTTTCTACATATTTTTATTAAGTAATCCTGAAAAAATCAGCTCGATATCCATAAATTTTTTCAACTCATGAAGTGGATATTTGAATTGTCTGACACCCTTAACGACCAAAAATTTTTGTCGGACACTTTTTTTTTCGCGCGTTTCATAAACTTGCCTCGCGATTACATTAAAGAAAAAAACAGTATCCATAAATTTTTTGCACTACGCGAAATGATCGGCTTTCGGAAAGCCTGGAAAGCAAAGCCTGGAAGCAAACTAATAAAGTTTTCATAAAGGGAAAAGGTGGTAGACTAGCCGCAATTAAGCCACACAAAAATTTCCAAGACAGTATTCATAAATGCAACTTTATGTCGCTGGGCACTTACACTATAATCAAAACACTGCTTAAAAATTTCTTTTCTATGTTGAAATTTTGATTGTTACAAATTATTTTCATTCGATCACGTAGACTTTTTACGACCACCTTTTTAACCATTATTGGGTGATTTGATTTAAAATTTAAATATCTGTTTATTGTTTAGGTTTTCTGTATATTTTTATTTCGAAACTATTCAAGAAAATGTTCGTTATATGGCTAGATTCAAAAAATGTCATCTATATAACGCCACCAAATTAAAGGTTTATATTGATAATTTTCGACACAATTTAATTCACAATTTTCCATAAAAATATTACTTAATAGAGGTGATAGTGGTGAACCCATAGCCATACCATTGTTTTGTTGGTAGTAGTTGGTATTGTATTGAAAATATGTAGTTTTTACGCAAAAATTAAGTAATTCGTATGGTGTTGAAACAACCCATACCTGGGGCATGCATTTGCATGTCAGAAGTAAAGGCGTAACTGTGATCGTCATAGATTATTTAATACCATTTGCTGATAGCGCTTGCGCAAATGATTGGTTAGGACCCAAAATTACGTTGTGTTTGTAGTAGTTGTTATAGGGTTTGATACGCGTCTTTCCTATTAAAGTGATAATTACCTACCCTTCTAGGACCACTTTCCTCTGTCGCTCTGAGTTTTATGCCTTACTAAGCTAATACTTTAAATCCGCCCTGAAAATAGACTGCCTTCTTAATGTTAAAAATAAAAATCGTTGGATGCCAAATAACTAATCTACTTAACACATAATTAAAATATGCCGTCTCACTCGCAGGTAGATTTTATTAATGTAGAAGAGAACACGCAACTGCAACATTCGTAACGTACAGTGGACAAGTTTACCCCAGACAAAGATTAATTAGGACAAGGTGATACAGAAAGATCTTGTTATTTCAAATACTGATATGTCAAAGCAATAAACAGGTGAATAACTAGTAAAAATTATCCTAAGATAATTAACCGAAGATAGATCTCTCACATAAAATTGCAGAAATTAAAACAAGACAGTTACACCAGGAATGTTATTTTCAATTACATGGTGCTCGTGGAACAAAATCCCCTAAATCTGATTCTTTGGGAATATTTGGAATTTGTTGTTCAGATTAACATGCTAAAAGTCCCCTCTCCTCCGAGGGTGCAAACGACCCCAAAACCACCCCAATTAGTTAACTTTTTATATATATGCTAAATATCTCGGGAACAGTTGATTTTTCGGAAAAAATGCTAGATTAAAAAATTAATGCCAATAAAATTTTCTATAAAATGATATATATACAAGTATAATTTTATTAAACAAGTGGCGCGCAGCAAACGTCCAAATTCGTGAATTATTTTTCGGTTCCGAAAAATCGCGTTAGCATGGTGTAAACGTCACTCGAGTTACTTTACTAGGACTCTTAGGGGTTTTTAAAAATAAACCGGTTTGTTTTTACTTATAGTAGGCTGCGGCGTGGCGACGCGCGACGCGACGTTAGCGTCTGAATGCTGAATTGCTGAACGACAGATTTGGTAATAAATCAGTTCGATTCGCTAGTACTGATTGTGGTTAGTGTTATAGTGTATGCAAATATTGTTTTAGCTATGAGTTGGTACCATAACCTCTATCTCTTTTTGATAATGGTATCTTCCAAAAAAACTAAGAAATCTGTACTGCTTGAATTTACTTCACAAAATTATTTGGCAATTTCCAGCGACTTACAAGGTCATATAGAGCCAATATGTTAATTAAGTCTGTTATCATTATGGACAAAAATGCATGGTGGTCTTTGACGGATACAATAAAACCACTTCTACGAAAACGCAAGAACAGTTACGCCGATATGCAAGAAACACTTGCTCTGACATCTTGTTTTCTGATGATATTATGGCAACCATTAATCAGTCCCAGTTTCTCTCCAATAAAAACAATAAAAAACTATTTATTTCAAAAGCAAGATTGAAGTTTCTCAGGCGGAGGGCGATGCAGATACATTGATGGTAGAAAAAGTCCTTGAAAAAAGAAATATAGAGAGATCGGTGACATTGGTTGGTGAAGACACTGATTTAATGGTGTTGCTCTTATTCGAGTTAAAATGGACAATGTTTATATGTGAGGCCCGGCAGCGCTGCAAAACCTAATAAAACAACAGCCATAAGTGAACTACAGAACAAGATAGGCCTTATGATGCAATCTATTTTATTTTGCCATGCAGTTCCGATACCACTTCCGCAATTTATGAAAAATGTAAATTGTCCACATATAGACTTCTAGAGAAGCGACCGGACTTACAGTATAATGTAACCGTTTTTCTAAATCCCAACTCAGCGAGAAATTAAATTACCGATGCCGGATAAAAGTTTCTCTTAGCTCTTTATGGGGCAGGGAAGACAGTCAAAACGCTAAATGAGCTTTGTTTTTTTAAGTTCCACAACAATACATTGAGGCAGAGCTTAAATACGAACTTCTTGTTAGCTTCCTTTCCTCCAACTTCAGATGCTGCCTCTCAGCGTAGTTTACGAGCGTGCCATCAAATTCAGGCATGGCTGGGAAATGAGTTAGAGCCTACGTCTTGTGGATGGAGGAAAAGGGAGAACTTCTTTTACCAATTACAGTTAATAAACCAATAGCTCCGGAATCTCAAAATG
Organism: Pissodes strobi; assembly: GCA_016904865.1. Classification (NCBI taxonomy): domain Eukaryota; kingdom Metazoa; phylum Arthropoda; class Insecta; order Coleoptera; family Curculionidae; genus Pissodes; species Pissodes strobi. Next base: position 221,303 of record MU182800.1, on the reverse strand, counting down.
ATATTCTGCAATTGTAAGGCTGATTGTGGATAGCTTTGTAGCTGTGGAAAGTCCGGGCTAAACTGCTTGAGTTTATGTGGACAATGCCAGGGCCAGTCTTGCAGCTACTTAATGCAACCCGCTGAAAACTAGGATGATGACGAAGAGGCATAGATGCTGTGTGGACTTTAACTTTGATTGTAAGTACTTTTTCCTATGATATGTTATGTTGTACATTCTGTTTCGTACATTATTTTTAAAACACAAAATAGTATTTGACGTACAGTCCTTTTAAGTTTCAGATTTTCAAGTCATTCATAACAGTCCGTGCTATGCAGGTCCATAACAGGCCAAGAACTCTAGGCTTTGTTGAACGCCAGTGGCAGAATTTACTGAAGTTTTTAATTTTAAGTATTTGTTTTATGTAATTTGAACAATATTTGTTGTTCTAAATGGACTATTTAGGAAAATGTTCATAATTATATTACTAGTTATTCACGATACATGCATATGACACGCCACTGATTTAATCTATTTTGACAGTTTTTTTTTAACTTTTTACACCCATTTGATATACTTTAAAGTTTGGTTGTCTTAAAAGACATTCTAAGACTATTTACACTAGGGAAGGCGTGCTTTTTGGGAGATTGAAAAATAATTAACGAGTTTAGACATTTACTGTACGTCACTGGATCGATCAAATTATACTTGTGTATATATCAATTTGTAGGAAATTTTATTGGCTTTAATTATAGTATCTAGCATTTTTTCTTAAAAATCAGTCGTGCCCGAGATATTTGCTTCATAAGCAAAAAAAATGTACCTATTGAGGTGGTTTTTGGGTTCTTTGCACCGTCGGAGGGGTGGGGACTTTTAGTATGTTTATCTAGACAACAAATTCTACATATTCCAAAAAAATTAGCTTTAGGTGATTTTGTTCCACGACGGGACTTAACTGCATTGGTGTAAGTGTAAAAATAAAATGTAGCTGTTACAATAAATGAATAAATAAATATATGATAAGTCGAAAACACAGCAAGAAATATAACCGTAAAATTACAAATTCAATAATAAAATGAGACAGAAAAATGCAGAGACTAACCCAACTGATCCAACTACTCAAACTAACCATGCACGAACTACCCATTTACAGAAACAGACAATAACATTAGTGATATTTAACTTTGCCGATTTTATGTCAGATATTGCGAGCTACGTGCTCTAAAATGATCTGGTAATGTGGGAGGTCGAACGGGAGTTATCGTACATTTGCCATATAAAGCCATTCGGAATAATTTAAATATTTTCCAGATACAAAATACAACACACGTCAACAATAGGTAAAAATATTGCCTGAATTCGTGCAAATGGGCCGTCGTCTACTACTACCCTTTTCTATTCGGATTCGGTCGTGTTTTTTATACCAGTAGTGAAAACTATGCTGTTATTATGCTTATCTTATATTTATAAAAGTATATATTATTATAAAAATGTATTATTCTCTTAAGGCTGAGCATTCAATTTAAATCAATTTTACCTTGTAATTTTAACCGGTTATAATGGTTCTACTGCAGTGCTTTTGGTGTTTCTTTTATTTAGACTAAAATAGTGTTTTTAGGGTACTTTCTGCCTTTTAATTCTTGCATTTTTATTTATTTTTTACTTTCTTAATTCTTTCGTGTTATGTATTTTAATTTGACTTGTGCAAATATTGTTTTTTTTGTGATACCAATAAAATATTATTATTAAAATATGATTATTATTACTATTGTCGCACCAATAAATTATGATTATTATGCTTATCTTGGCACTAATAAATTTTGATTATTATGATTATCTTGGCATAAATAAATTATGATTGTTATGATTATTTTAGATATACGGTATCACCAAGAGCTGCGCTCCCTTATTTTGTATGGAAAGTTTTACTTAGTCTTACATATTATCCTGTCTCACCTTAATCCGACCAATTTGATATACACTAGAAAAACATTTTAGGGTAAATCCCTGGTCAATTCTAAATTAAATAACCAAGTCTAACTATACACTTGCTTTAAATCAGCTGTACTGTTATTTTTGGTAAAAAGACCTAACTGTCGCCGTTCTGTCCACAGGTTACGGTATGTCTCGTGTCAGATGTCTTCTTGGCAAAAAGATTTACAACTTTAGTCCATTAGCTGGCCCTCGAGATAATAGAAAGATAAGTGTTTTATTTTTGTCAGTAATCCGTTGTTTTTATGAGTTAATTAAATTCCCTACTGCGTGATTTTTGATTTCATTTAAACTTGAAATCTTTGCTTATTGATTATATAACACACACATTAGAGTCATGCCTTTTGAAGAGATTTTAACGATTTACGATCCTTCCTGAGTAGCCGAAATTTTACCTGTCCTTTGCGACAAGAAAATAGTATCGAGCCCTTATGTACGTGCCCCCAGAATATAGAGTTACGTAAAGTTAAAATAATGAAAGTATACATTTTGCGTAATAGAATCGGTTCTCACCTGGAATAGTACACATACATGGAAACGTTTTTGTCATTTCTTCTTCAGATTGGATTGTTGGATGACATCGTGTGGATCGCGGCATTTTTACTTACGAACTCTAGATCGTGATATTGGCTAAGCTTTGAGCTCTCAATTAATTATACCTGTAGATCTATGGACAAGCCCTGTATCACCTGCATCAGCCGTTGTACTCGTTCACGTGACACAGCACACGTCCATATTTGCAGCTAGGAGAATATCCGCGGAGTCATGGCGAATTACACCACGGACTATGAAATTTGTGACCCCTGCATCATCCGCTGAGGGTCGTTCAAGGATTACAATTTTCTCCGTGACCAGACTTTGCACAATTCTACGGACACTAGTCCCAGATAGCTTTGGAAGTACATGTACCCACATGGCGGCTGCTGCATCAGCCGTTGTACGTTGTTCACGGGACACCAAATAGATACCTATATAAGGTCAGAGATAATCGCGGAATCACGGATCGTTAAACCACGGACTATGAACGTTGTGCTTCGTCCGCTGAGCGTCGTTCAGGGATCACAATTTTCTCCGTGATCAAACTCTTCATGATCCCGCAAGAATCTGCCAGACTTTAGTTTCCTAAGCTCTGAACTCTCGATTCAGAATCTTCCGCGACGCGCTTCGCGAGCCGCTCTTATATAAGAATGTAATCGAATTAACCTTTACTTAATGGAGATCCATAACTAAGAACCCCTTAAAGATTTCCACTAGCTTTTTAGTGGAAATCTTTAAGTGGTTTACTTATTTAAGTGGTTCTCCGCTTTTATAAGTTTCTGGGCTCGCGCACCTGTGCTGTACCGCGTCTCCCTTATATGCATTTAGCTGATTTATTCATGGCAATGATTTAAATTCGGATTATTTTTTATTCTTTCTTAAATTAGGCAATGTAGAATTAAATAATAAGTAGCAAAATAAAATAGGCTTAAGAAAAAATTTGAAAATAAAAAAAAATCATGTAGAATAGGGCTGGGTAATTTCAGTGTCAATATTAAGTTTTGTACGTTCACCAAGGTTAGTATCATTTTCTAATTTGTTTCTTACAATATTTGAAGTTTTATCAGCAGGTACGTTTGTAAAAAGTCTAACAACACCAACACTCACCAGTGTGTCGTTAGAATTTAAATTAATTTGTGATAGTTTTTCTAAAAAAATGTTGTGAATTTCTTATATATGAACTAGTGTTGTTCGCAAGTGGATTAAGAATGTTAAGTAGATATTTAGCAATGGGGTGTGTTGGTGAATTTATACAGATTACTATTGGACGTAAAGGTATATTTAGTTTAGTTAGTTTAGTTTTTATTGTGTGGTGTCAGCTTGAATATTTCTATATCATTGAACTGATGTTTATGTTTTTTTAACATATTGTATATCTGTCTTTCAATTCTTTCTGTTGGATCTTTATTTAGTATTGAGTAATTACCGTCTTTTAAAAGAGACCTTACCTGTTCATCTTAAGTATTGCAATCCATTATTACGCTTGTATTGCCTTTATTGGCTGGAATAATTTTAATAGTGTTATCTCTTTTCAATGATTGTAATGCTCTTTGTTCTGTGTATGTTAAGTTTTGTTTAATTTTAAAGGGTTTTTCTAGTGTGATTTTGGTCCTAGTTTTTAACAGTTTTAGGTGTAACTGAGTAACACAGTGCAAATGTGATTTAAAATTTGGTTTAGTAAGTAATTTTAAATTATTAATTTCTTTTTCATTTTTATATTTATTAAATCTATGAAACTGTAACAGAGCATTACTTGCTCTTTCTAAGATGGTTTTTTGGTTGTTGTATGGTGCTTTAGGTTTTAAATCTTTAGAAATCAAGTTATTGTTTTTGCATTTGTGTAAAAATGTTAAACTGTTTTCAAAATCCCTAAAAATAGAACAAATATTAGGACCGTACCTTTGATGTAGATATGTTCTATATTGTTGTGAAGGATTCATGTTTATCTTACAAATGTTTGTCTTTTTCTGCACTTCAATGTATAATTCTTTGGAAAATATGGTCGCTTCGTAATATGGATTACATTACTTAAGATGAAAAGGTGATGTCTCTTTTAAATGACGATAATTACTCAATACTAAATAAAGATCCAACAGAGCGTATTGAAAGACATATATACAATATGTTAAAAAAACACCAAAATCAGTTCAATGATATAGAAAGATTCAAACTGACACCACACAATAGGAAAACACCTAATTTTTATGTAGTACCTAAAATACATAAACTAAATATACCTTTACGTTCAATAGTAAGCTGTATAAATTCACCAATACACCCCATTACTAAATATCTAATCAACATTCTTAATCCACTTCCAAACAACACTAGCTCATATATAAGAAATTCACAACATTTCTTAGAAAAACTATCACAAATTAATTTAAATCCTAACGACATCCTGGTGAGTTTTAATGTCAGTCTTTTTACAAACGTACCTGTTGATACAACTTTAAATATTGTAAGAAACAAATTAGAAAATAATACTAACCTTGGTTACAAAACTTAATATTGACACCATACTCGAATTGCTTACTTTTTGCGGAAAAACTACATAATTTCAATACTATACCAGCTACTACCAAAAAAACAATGGCATGGCTATGGGTTCGCCACTATCACCTCCTTTAAGTAATATTTTTATGGAAAATTTTTAATTAAATTTTGTTGAAAACTATCAATATAAAACTTTAATTTAGTGGCGTTTGTCATTTTTTCAATTTATCCATATAACGAACATTTTCTTAACCCTTTTCAAAATCATATTAACACGAAAGAACCTATAATCCAATTTACTATGGAAAAGAAATAAATGAACAACTTTAATTTCTTGATATTCTTCTAAAAAAACTTGAATAGTATCAAAAAATACAGAAAACCCACACATACAAACAGATTTTTAAATTTTAAATCAAATCACCCAATAATGATTAAGAAGGGGTCGTAAAAGTATATATGATCGAATATCAAATTGAGTCGATCGTTACTTGAAACACTGTTTCCGATTTTCAGTAATTTTTAAATTTATTCGCACAACATGTCTCGTTGCACGGCAACTTTGTCAAGTCACTAGGTATAAATAACATTACATTAAGGTACAACGAGGCGTCAAATATTAAAAATTGTTTGGAAAACCCAGCTATAGGGGCCGGTAGTAAACTGGACATATTAAAATAAATTTAATAACGGAGAATTGTTTGTTTCTAATTGGTCGTTAAGTATATTTCCTAATTTTTTAAGTTTGTTAATTTGTTGATTTCCCTTGAATACAATAAACACTTCTTTGCAATATACCACAAACCTTCCCATACAGACACAACCATTCACACCCCTTCCTTACACCCATTCTCACACAAACTTGCTGCCTACCATAGTATGTAGATTAATTAATATCCCAATGGAAAAAGTAAACTTTGATAAAGCAAATAGGTATAAACAATGGATATTCACATAAGATGGTAGACATTATTTTGAAAAAGAAAACCACCAAAAAAAATAACATCACTCATTTACCTACACCAACTTAAAATACATGCACAATACAAAACAATAACTTATACAGGGAAAATATCCGAAAAAGTTAGCTCTATCCATAACAAAGAAAATATTAACATCGCGTTTAAAACAAACAATACTATAGGAAAGTTTTTAAGAAATAGGAAAGACAAAGTCTCAATGCCTCAAAAATGCGGTGTTTATAAGTTAGATTGTGGGTCATGCACAAAGAGCTATGTAGGTCAAACGGGTCGTACTTTCGAAGTTCGAATTAAAGAACGTAAAAGAAATTATCTGAACAATTAGCTCAATTCAGCGTACGCAGCTCATCTTGTAGACAACAATCATAATTTCAATGAACAGTTCACTATCCTCCGTACAGAAACAAAAAGTAAAAAATTATCATTGTTGGAATTTTTAAAAATTAACAATCATAAAAAATCAGGAAATATACTTAACGACCAATGTTGAGGAAACACCCCAACACAAGTGTATTAACTTTTCGTTTTTCACCGTATAGTTTGGTGATAACACCCTGTATGTTAGAGAATATCTGCTGTACCTCTATTCTCATTGTCCAAGCCTGGACAAGGAACTCTTTTGGGCGTTTTAACGCAATTCCTCTAAGTCAGAAACGAGTTAGCGCCTCATCCACCTGTGACTGTGGTTGAAGAGAAGAAAGTAAAATGACGGTGGAAGATTTGTAGCTTGACAAATTGTGCCTGCAAAATTTAAATCAAGGGTTTGAAGTCAGATCCCTGTTTTATTGGAGTGAAGTAGAGAAAATTGAAGATAATGGTATTTTGTGAGAAAGACACCGTTGCTAGTTAAAACATAAAAGTTTTTAAATTCAGAAAAGAAAGTTTTATTCTTAAATAGAACAATCAAGAAATTTCCTTAGAGATCTATTAATAAGTACCCTGTTTGAATATTTAGTTTTATGTGTGAATGAGTGAATGCATGAAAGTGGTGTAGAAAGTGTATATAAATTGTATATATTTATCATATCTAATGCAAATGAGTAATTGCGGTATTAAAGTACTTCATACCTAAGATACCCTTTTCATTTCACAACCTATAGATAAAACCCCCACCGCCCTATTTTGATACAGTCCACTAATTTGTTTGTGGTTAATTATACAGGTAATTACTACCTCCACCTTTATGGTTACAAATGACTAAAAATTAATTGTTTGTCCCGACCAACCAGTTAGAAACAAATAATTCTCTGTTATTAAATTTATTTTAATATGTTCAGTTTACTACCGGCCCCTATGGCTGTGTTTTCCAAATAATTTTTTAATATTTGACGCCTCGTTGTTTCTCTTTTGTACCTTAGTGTAGTGTTATTTATATCTAGCCAGTTGACAAAGTTGCCGTGCAACGAAACATGTTGTGTGAATAAATTACCAATCCCGTAAATTTTCCAAATCCAAATAAAAAAAATATAAAAAATAAATTAGTGAAAATCAGAAACAGTGTTTCAATTACTAGTATATACGATCGAATGAAAATAATTTGTAATAATCAAAATTTGAACATAGAATAAGAATATTTAAGCAGTGTTTTGATTAATAATAAGTATCCTATTGACTTCATTCAAAAATGCTTTATAGAGTTTGAACATCCAAATATTAGACAAAATCAAAATAGACCTATTACGAACTTCCTTATTCCTTACATTCCTGGTTTATCACACAAAATAAAACGGATAGATAATAAATTTAACATTCGTACTATTTTGAAAACAGAAATCACCCTTAGATCCAAACTAACAAAAACAAAACCACTCAGTGATAATGAAATTACAAAAGATGTCATCTATAAGATACCATGTGAATGTAAGAAATTTTATATAGGTGAAACCTGTAGACCATTATCAAAACGTATAAAAGAACACCAAACCTATATTTAATATACATAATTGCACAAATCATATATTTTGTCAACATGCATTTTCCAACAATCACAGAATACAAAGGAACGCTTCAAGTATTTTAGCAAAGGCACCATCATATAAAAATCGTAAAATAAAAGAAAGTGCTTTAATTTTATTAAATAAAGATGAATGTGTTGCTTCACCTTCTGTTAATTTTAATAGCACCTGGTTACCTTTTTTAAAAACTGAAGTTGAAACGGGACACTTAAAAATTAACTAAACCTTTAAATAAAAAACATTGAATTCTTCCTAAACACATGATACCAAATTTTAGATATATAACCGTTTAAAAACGAGTCAATTATTTACCTTATAACACCACAATATCACACTATCCTAAGAGATCAGTAACCAGTAATTAAAAGATATGACATGATTAATCGCATCTTGTCAATTCAAAACTTGACAAATTGCACGAGCTTTTTACTGTTATTTGCATTTACTAACCATTTTCATTTTTAGATTTGTTCGATCTTGACAACGGGGGCAGATTTGCTCCTCGAAACGTCGACCGTTTTCCAGTTTCTTTTAGGTTTTTCAGCTTTGTTAGGGTCACTAAACTAGCACTTGTGCTGTTTACACCCTGAAGCCAAGGATCGTACATTGAAGTGGAGAAAAAGGCAAAAATTTGGAAAATAAATACATCAAAGAGTTTCACTGTAATAGTAAAACCTGATGAATGTGTTCGAATAGTTTTGCTTTTCCACTAAAACAATAATAATTTGTCCAGTGTGAAATTAATTGTGCTATTAGGTCAATACCTTAAAAGGTTTTTTGAACAACTTTAGACGCTCGCTATTGCGCGACTCTAATGAACAATTCGGCTGAAACAATATAAAATTTGGCACTGCAGAATACTCACTTTAAAATTTAGATCTATATCTGTGGTTTGTTTGGGTTAGGGGAGGCTGAATAAGTAAGTTGAAAGACAACGAAGGAATTAGACCAAATGAATTATATGTTTGATCAAAGACAATTTAAACTGTGAATTGTCTTTGGTTTGGTTAATCATAACTTTATCGTTTATTATTAATATATTTGATAGTCTAGATTGGCGCCTATTTTTGTAATAAAAGTATGTCAGTTTATTTTTTGCTATATTTTAGCCCTTGTGAAGCAATAATAAATTACAGTAAATACGGGTACCTGAAATATATTCTTTTCGAAAGTGTGGCTACGTATTAGAATAAGTTAGGTGTCGACGCCAATTGATCATTATAATAAATCTTCCGTACTTTTCTGTAGAAAGTACAGTGTAATGGAAGATCAACAGTAGAGACAGAACTTCACCGTCACCTAAATGTCTTCCACCACCAATAACATTTGGTTTTGCATAACAATCCCCTTGTAGCAACCAGTGATTTGGAATGAGATTATGATATTACCTAGTGTTCCGTTAGTCGAAGTCTTACAAGGTAGAAGCCTCACGCTTTAGTTAGAGGATAATGGAATAATGGGACATAGAAGGAAGATAAATTATCTGGGACTGTGTCAAGTGATCTGAACATCCTAAATTTGTATATATTGATCATATCTAATGCAAATGAATAATTGCAGTATTAAAGTACTTTATACCTAAGATACCTTTTTCATTTCACAACCTATAGATAAAACCCCCACCGCCCTATTTTGATACAGTCCACTAATTTGTTTGTGGTTAATTATACAGGTAATTACTACCCCCACCTTTATGGTAACAAATGACTAAAAATTAATTGTTTGTCCCGACCAACCAGTTAGAAACAAATAATTATCTGTTATTAAATTTATTTTAATATGTTCAGTTTACTACCGGCCCCTATGGCTGGGTTTTCCAAATAATTGACGAGAGCATAATCTTCAGTGCGCAGGCAATTAAGCGCGAAAAGGCTACTAAGATATCGAGTCCTCCTGAGTGCGGTGTAACTCCTGCAGTTTGGGCTTCGATTCTCCTTCGTGTTAGCCGTAGAAACATTGGGCGAGTTGTAAGCGCTTTGACTGCAATTTCGAATGTGAGATAGGAGAGCCTGCTGCTTCCCACATACTTTAGCTACAACTTCTTACTCGCCTTTAGCGAACACGGGTTTAAACCATAATGGCACTAAAACAGAGTTTTATCCCCAATACCGAAACAGAATTATTGCACTCGAAGCGCGTTTTGCTAACCATGTTAGCATCATCTGGAGATGATTAAAACTGTCAATTGAGTGAGAGAGTTTGTTTAAGTGCGCACGCGTCTGTCGAAAGGGCAAATAATATCTTTACGGTCCAGTGGTTCGTTTCCAACAGGTCTAGTGGTGTAGTAGTTCGATGCTGTGCTTGTGATACGATGCCCCGGGTTCGATTCCCGTGGCAAAACATGTTTTTTTTTAAAGATATGTATTTTTTTTCTTTTCTTAAATTTGGGTTAGTTTTGCCTGATTCTGCTCCCGGATCGAGCGAAGCGAGGCCCTCCTATACGTAAAGTGAAATATTAGACATTCTAAAATAGTAAACAAACCCTCCAAGTTCCGCCCACCCAAGTGTCATTGTAGTTTATAACCGTGTTCGCTAGAGGCGAGTAACTTCAAAGTGCGCCGATACAATGAACAAGTTTAAACAAGATTAAACTAGGGACAACAAGCCGAGCTAGTGCGGACATTCAAATCATGCGCATTGCTTTTCTGAACGCATAAAAAACCTCTGTCGAACAACTCCGAAGCCGCATTCGACAAGTTCGCAATGTAGTTGCAAATTATCACATAAATACACAAAAGCACGAGTTTGTCAAAAGCTCAGAAGCAGCATTTGACAAGCGTCTACAATCCATAGCTAGCAGAAGACGGAGCGCAGTAACGTTCGAGGATCACTTTAATGCGGCTTCTAGCCAAATTAACAGGACACACCGCGTCTTAAGGGTAGTTCATACAGCAACGAATCACGAAATACGAATCACGAACTTTAATGCTATTGGTCAGATTAATTGACAGGAGAGTTGACAAGTGCATAATTTAAGATTTTACGAATTCGTGAAATTTAAAATCTACGGCGCGGGAAACTTGAGTTCATTTCAAGATTTTACGAATTCGTGAAAAATTTCTGCCGATTTGACAGTTTGCATATTGGTTTTTAGGTTAGATTAATTTAGTTTTGATTTGTTTTCGTTATTTTTTCGTATGTATGATGTTTGATTCGCCCTTATATATTTACCTATATGTGAAGAGTTTTATGTAAATAAGATATTTTCTTGTTTTTATAATTATTATAAGATAAGCTCTTTATGACAACCGGCAGCTAAATATCTTAAAATAAAATATGAAAATAATAATGAACTACGGTTGATATTGACGCTCTACTGTAGCAATAATATTAACTGCTGGTGATAAAAGTTTTATCTTAAAATATACCTATAAGTGTAAGAGATAACGTCTCTGGTGCTGAAATTGGCTCTCGGGTGTGGTATTTTTTTTGTATATGGAGAAATCTTTTTCACAAGGAAATCGAAGTATTTCAAAGACATTTTATAGTAGTTCCTAAATATTTTCTCCTCATTTACCATAATTTTTTGCACGAAATTATGATACTCCATGCGACCACCGTTGCTTAAAGATCTCACAGACACCAATAGACCTATTCCTATTATTCTTTTTTGTCGCATCTTAAGTAACAAGTAAGCTCCTATTACACGTCTACGTCTATGTCGGCATTAAAATACATTCATATTAGAATATTAATTATTAATTTTGAAAAACACAAAAAGGAAACACAACCCTCCTAACCTATCGTCAAAGGTAAATGTCACAGTGAAAATTTGACATTTCCTAGAAACGTCTACGAATTTCGTCTTCGTATGAAATGGTCACTTTTCACGAATTTGTAAAAACAACGATTCGTGATTCGTGTTTCGTGATTCGTTGCTATATGAACTCGGCTTTAGTCTTCATACAAAGGGGCTATATAGTAGGC